>VYZW01043745.1:0-39901 GCA_013401315.1 Balaeniceps rex | reverse complement strand
CAAAAAAAAAAAAAAAAAAAAAAGGAAACAAAAAGAATCAAACAAACCCAAAAAGCTCCTCTGCTTTCAGAAAAATTTCCCTTTGTGGTAGGAAATGAAGCTCTGCATCAGGATTTCAGCACATGCTTTATTTCAATGCATGGCTTCGTCCAGGCACACGCTGCAGCACTACCTGGAAGACAACTGCTCCCCTGAATTGAGAAAACCTAATAACACCCAGTTACGTGTTCCTTCCACCACCAGATATCAAAGGACCATTATCTGCATGGATCACTGTTCTTTTAATAGGCAGGGAAACGGAGGCAGGCAGATGAGATGCTGGCCTCCAAGGATCCCAACAAGGCTAATAGCAAAGCTGGGAATAGACCCAAGGTCTCCGAATGCTGAATCAAGCCGTGCCGCTGCTGCTCTGACTCATCCCAGGAACTGTTTGCTAAACAGTACGAAGCTTTGCAGAAGTTTTGCGTGCTGTGTCAGCTATTTGGGTGGAAGAAGCGAATCCAAGTACTCTAAGGTCAACTCATCAGCCTTGGCACTGATCTTTTCGTGAAGGCTTAACATTTGGAAGCTGGTGACAGTTATTTCTGGAATCTGCCTACATTTACAGTAATTGAGATTTATCGGGAGATTAACAATCGTACTAAATATCCGTAATCCTGCAGCTAGCACAAGAGGTAGTACATCTTCCTGACTCATTTGTTATGTTCTGACCAGAAAACACAGGATTTGTTTTGCAAAAAAAATTTGGCTAGGGGATAAACAGGGCTTTAAAATCCTTTCCTTAAAGGGGTCTGCAGCCAAGGTATAACAACCTATTTTTACTTTATTTTTGGCTATAAAAATTGTTTCTCGCTCTTTTCTCCAGTGATCAGAGACGCAAAAAAAGCTTCAGTGCATGATCTATGCAGGGGATGTGACACGCTGTTTGAAAGAGTCACATCCCTTACCTTTTTCAGGAGGAAACTGAAGCTAAAACCATATCCATTTATCAATTACGTATCCAGCAGGATTACTTAAGCACTCAGGGGAAGAAAGTCGAGATAGATGAGGTATTTTAAGCAGAGATAGCACACTTTACTGGCCTTTCTGGGAGACTGTAATGCTGAAGATTTGCAAGGAATACGATGACTAATGTGTCCTTAACAAAAGCAGACCTGGCCATTGCATTCGTTTTCAAGAACTCCATGTGGAAGAGGAGAATATCAAGTCTTAATATTTATTTACGCAGATATCACACGCTCTCTGCCTTGCCATCTGGGTGCAGCAGAAAGCAGATAGGACAAGACAGTATCTGGCACAAAAAGCCAAGCAAAACACGTCCTGGCAATAATTTAGAACAAAGACTTTGCTTGATATTTTCCTCTCCAAAGTGGGAGCAGGCAACAGGAAAGCATTAACTGCTCACATCCTCTCAAAAGGTGTAGGAGGAGCAAGCTCCTCGGATTTCAAAGCAATATAATGGCACCTTCCCACCACCACAAAAGTAGGGCTAAATCTCAGTAACACAATAAAATTGAAGCTGTAAATCTCACCTACAGTAAGTGATAGTGTTATATACAATCCACTCTTGCCTTAACAGCAAACGATTTGTGTATCGCTCGAAAGGCTATGATCTGTTTTGTAGACTTTTCCAAAAAACGCCTAAGCGCACACACAGCAGTAACGCTCACAGTCTGCGCCTTTACCCACCGTACGATGCCTGCTCTTTTCCAAACGAAACACCAGTCAGACACTCGGCAATTTTGTTTTCACTGTTGAAGAAATACTACAATTATTCCGATACTATGTCATATCATAACATTTGTAAGGGTAAAGTACGATGGCTGGGAAAGATAAACTCTCAGAGCAGAAGGGGAGCTATTTGATGTAACGGGAATTTCACTTTACAGAAATAACTTTCCTAGGATAATAAAACTCGTTCCAGAAGTTTTTCTCTCGACTCTCCCAGTAAGCGTTTGAACGCACACATTTTCCAGCGCACCAAGTGGAAGGCAGGCGACCATCCAACAGGTTCCATTAAAACTGACATTTTCCCAAGGACCAAAAAAATCCGAGACAAATGTTTCCGTACCTGTGAAGCAAGTCTCCGCATGGCCTCTTCCTGGCGCCGGCGCATTTCGGGAGTCCCCGGGCAGCTCCCGCTGGTGATTGACGAGTGAGCAGAAGGCGGCTGGGTTAAGGGCAGCTCTCGGTTTGCGTCCACATCTGTCCCAAGGAAAGAGGTTATGAATTGCTACAGGACAAGCACGACCGACATTATTATTACAGACTAGGCAGCTGCTGTTCTCTAGCAGGTCACGCATGGCAGTTAAAATACTTTCCACAAATACTCTGGTTAGGATTTCAGGCAGCAAGAGACTGTGACGCCGTCCAGCCAGGCCAGAGGCTCCCCAAGAAACTTCTTTTAGAAGCAGCACTTTTGGGAAGGACCGCTCAGATAAGGCATTGAGCCTGTCTTGTTCATCTTCTCCACTGTAATTTCATCGACTTTAAAATAATCACAATAATTAAGTGAATTGTGCACTCTCGAAGGTACGCTCTAGAATCAAGTCTGGTGTATTTTAGCGCAGTGCTCTCCTACTCGGCAGTTCTGCCCACAGATCTCCCCTCATTATGAACAATTGCCGGTTAATTTGGTTCTGAGTCCTTCTTCAGTGGAGACAGACAATTTTTCTGAATTACGTGACTATTTTATAACATACATAAATGGAGAGCCATAGCTAATCTATCTATCTGAAGCCCCTTAATGTGATCAGAGGGAGACAAGCAGGAGTAGCACCAGGATCTGGAAAAGGTTTGCAAGCAAATAATGAATTATATTGGAACCACCTCTGTCAAGTTTAACTGCTTCCTACTGCATTTTAGCTGGTTCTTTTGCCTGGCAAAGCAGAAACTGGCTTTACCAGTAGCTTGCTACAACCATCCTTTCACCTGGCCGTTGCGGATAACGTTTTCAAACCAGTCATTTTTACACTTGTAGGTACTCATACAGAGTATTTGTGCATGACACTAAGCCATGCAGTACTTGATGATGTCTAATTACCGATTTCTTTATTTTAGGAACGTTTGAAAAGCAACAGGCCTCTGAAGCGCAGTCTGTACTAGAAGGGGATTTTCCTGAACGGATTGCTGCAACGCATCCTTGAGCTTGACTTGAAATCATAATGCAAACAATGACCCATTTAATGGCAAGCAACAAAGGAGGATGACTACTGCCTACATAATTAAACCCTGAATCTATTAGCAACGATGCACATTCTTGATTTTGAGCATGCAACACCACCTTCACTTGTATTATCCGTCAGAAACAGGAATTAACAGTATGAGGCTGTATTTATACCAGTTTACAAATGCTGATAGCACAACTGCTGTACTATAGCCAGGTCACCTGATTAGCATTTACTATTAAAGATAGATTTTTACTAAGCATAATAGATTTTTTTTTTTCAGCATGTTAAAGAAAAAAATCAAAGAACTTTGCAGAATAATTATTATCCTCTACAGCTAGACTAGGACTTGCGATTTCTTTAGGAAATAAAGTCAAATTAGTTGATTGATTCTGAAGGTCTCCATCCCAATAACTAACACTGAGGAATCGCTCAGCTTGTGACTTTGTGGACAAACCAGAGTGCAAACTAAACTACAGCGTGTTAGGTGTGACCAGGGATCTTTGTCCTTTGTGCGTGAAAGGTGCAGGGCACTTTCTCGTTTGAAATATCCAAGCTTTTAGTCTTGGAAACAGTTAAGTACAGTAGTCTCTTTAATCTCCACAATCCCTCTAAGCAGACTGGGGAGACGTACAGTTGGTGCACTGCAGAGCTGCAGTTAAAATATAGAAACAAGCCCTGCCTTTCACTACACATTGTTCATTTAGCTCTGACAAGTGACACTATTCAACAAGCCAACATTTGGTGACATTTCAGATATTTCAACATGGCTAAGAGTACCGGATTCCAGTAAACAGATTTAACTACAGTTTCACTGAGATACAGTGACCTAGATCCTTAAAGATACCTTTAGGTATCTAACCCAGTATTTTTAGTCCTGTCTTATCCACTTACTGAGAGCTGAATGATTTTAAAATGTTGTCATCCCCACCTGCAAACACGTCAGTACAGAGTGATGTGAATTGGATGGGACCACACAAGGTAGAGCGGTCCTGGGTGCTGAGTCTACATGGGTTTGCGACCCACCCTAAACATTTATACCGTGATAAACTGAGATAAACAAATCGTATGGGAAGGAGAACGCACCGGCATGGATTTGTAGTAATAGAATATTGGCAATTAAAATTGGAGTCTTCCCAATCAGAGAAAATCTGTGATGTTTCTAAGTCAGAGATATGAGAGACAGACTATTTTGACTCTTCACAAAGTAGATTTGGAACAGGAGCAGTATAAATATTGCTGACAGGTGCTTCCTTTGCTTGGCAACAAAGACTAACCTGCTTGCTTGGGCCTGAAGAGGAATGGGATCTTTTCAGCCAAAACCATTATAAAAGCTGATGGAAAAGGTCTCTGATTGTTGAAGATCTGTGTACTGCTGTACTTACGTTTCGGAGAGGCGTGTGGGCTATCAGAAGCAATCTGTCTCATACGTGTGCCATGGCAGCTGAGTGCAACCAGCCTGGAGATGATGGCGGTTTTTCCAAACCCGATGTTCCCAACGATCACTACACCTCGGTTGACGCTGGCGTTTGAACTCTGCAGCTGCGCATCTATCTCGTGGAACACCCAGTCCCGGCCAACGAAGACGGACTCGGTGGTGATGCTGGGCACCTCGAAGAGCAGTGGTTTCAGAGAGATGTCCGGAGGTCTATAAGGTGCGAAGCGTACTACAAGGAAGAAACACAGGGAAAGAACATAAACGTCAACGCTAACAGTAACAGTATAGTTCGGAAATTGCTGTTTAATCTTCCTTAGAAATCTTTTCGTTGCGAAAGGTGAAAAAAATACAAGCTTGTTTACTACCCACAGGTTTGCTGTTAAAAGCATCTGGCTCGTTCATAGCATTTTCCACCAAAGGAGTTCAGAGAATTTTACAGGAAAAAGTAGTTCACAGCTAGGGGAAGTGTAGCTGGAGAAATGAAATTTCTTGCTTAAAAGTCACCATAATTAAAGGCCCTGCCACAGGCAGAACGGTACGCTGTCCAAGGCAGCCACCCCCGTGACACAGCACGGTGTGCCTGTTCAATATATAATGTGTCTGTTCACTTATTCAATCCAACGAGCACAAAAAAAAAAAAAGAAAATCTTAGCAGTTAGAAGTGTTAAATCAATCTAAGCAAAGTTATTTCAACTCTTCTGAAGTATATAAATGAAAGCAGATCGCTGATAGGGTTTTCCCCTATGGCAATTAAAACATTTTCTCTTTTTACAAGGAAAAGCGGTGTTGCAAGCAACGTAAAATTAACAAGGAGTGCAAGAAATACCTCCCCAACAGATCACGTATGCTGGTGCAACGCTAACGCCTAGAAACACGGACATTGATCATGTTACTTTTCCCATTTTTTTAATGCATTAGATTATAATAAAATGTACAACTAAATCCAAACCAGCCTTGAAACTTCTCCAGGAACATTTGGGGGTGGAGGGAGAGGGTATTTGCTGTTCTTTCCATTTGGCACAAGCTATCTAGGGAACGCACACTTAAAAAGAGTAACAACTATGCACGGATCCTGTGCAAAGATGCTGTTAGAAAGACCAACTCATGCGGTGTGTTCTGCCTGTGAGATCTGTAATGGGGAGATGATACACATAAATCTATTAAAAAAATTTTAAAGAGTGATGGAAGCACTTTGTGCTGGCAAAGACAGTTGCTGGATCTTCCCACTTTAGCACCGAAATGGTTTCCTAATTAAAAACTTTCAGAAGGTGGCCACAAAGACAGCAGGTGATTCCCACTCAGGGGGAGGTTAGTCACAGCGCGTGCTTTAGCTGCAAACTTTGACTTTTAGAACGTTAATTCCTTCAAGTCAGGGCTAAGTGACTAAGCGAAGGAGCTACATCCGTGGGACACGATTTCGGACCTGGACCTGGTACGGGAGCTCCCAACACACCTTCCAACTACGATACATGTATTGGACTTGGCGTTCAACACGTGTATTTAAGCGGCTGTGGGAAGCTGTGGAAAATTTGAACTGCGGATCACAGAAGTTGAATTCAATTTGTCTTGAGATCATATGGCACACTGCAAATGAAAACGACTGTACAAAAGCTAGATGTCTTCATAGCATATTTTAAAAGAAATCCCATGAAGCCGCAGAGGAGGAGTTCCCCGAGCAGGGCTGCAGAAGGATTTAAGTAAAAAAACCTATCGGTTTGCTCAGTGTTATGTCTTGGCACAATCACACGCCCATCATTTACATTAGCTGCGTCCAACAGAGACTGTTTTGTTTCTTTTGAAGTTTTAAAAGCCCTTAGACACTTAAAAAGCACAAACATCATTTGGCAACTGCTGACGTCTGTCATTTCTTCGCCCGCTCAGCCTGCGCTGTGGACCTGTGGGTGGTTTAATCCCCACGCAGACCCCCTGGCCTGGCCTGGCCTGGCCTGGCGGCCCTCAGGGGTACAGATAATGCACTGCACCAGCCTTTGTACTAAAGGCATTGAAAATAGTTTATCAAATTACAACAGGGGGATGCTTTATCTGCACGGGAAGAGGTTATAGATGTGCTACCACCCTGTAGATCTTACTGGAAATATAAACACATGGTAAATACAAACAGACCAGCGTGCTGCGTCAAGCTCTGCGCTTCGGGATGAGCTCCGCTCCCAGGCTGTGCAATGAATCCCTCTGGAAGCTACAAACCACGCTGGTGCCTGTTCCCTCCCAGTCCCCCCACCCTCCCTCTGAGCCAGCCCAGCAGCAGCAGAGTGCTCCCCGACCCCGAGGCTCGGCCACCTCCGCCCCAGCATCGCCCCGTCCCTGTGCCTCAACCCCGTCCCTGCACTGGGACCCTCCCCAGGGAATGGCCAAACCGATGCCCACGGCTCAAATCACCTTGAAACCCTTCACAGACCCGACCAGGGAGCTGATCTATTGAACCAGAGCTGATAAAGGGGCTGGGATTTAATGTTACATCAGATATGCCAAAGGAAAACAGCTTGTATTTAAAAATGTTAGGTATTTTGAATTTCCCCTTTTTTTTTTTTGACTGATACAGAAGATGCTGCAGACAGGAGCTGTAATTTTATTCCCACTTGAAAATGATGAATGTGCTTTAAATTTATCCTAGGGTGGAGATGGCTTTTGAATTGCATGAGCTCACCAGCAGCTCGTTTGATTCCCCTTGCTGGGGTCTGTCACGCGAGCGCAGCGGGATGTGCTGGCACGGGAAGATGCCGGAGAAACAAAATCGCTGGCGGTGGGAGGGGACGAGGCAGCGGGGCCGCTGCAGCCGGCGGTGCCGAGGCAGTGCCGAGGCAGCCCCAGGGCCACGCATCCCCATGTCCCCGTCGTGGCTCCTGGCTGCGGCAGCACCAGCGTGGCTCTCGGCGTCAGCGGGGCTGATGGGCTCCCCACCAGAGGACGGCACGTTGCACGAGCCATAGCACATGGACGTGGCAGAGATAGCCAGCTGTAGCCATCCAACTGATGCAAATTAAGCGTTCCAGCAGTGCATTTGACAGGGGAAATGCTTTGTTTGCGTTATGCCACCAATACCACATACAGAAAATTAAATTAAAAAAAAAAATAAAAAGACTCCATTTGGAAAACATCAAGCTAAGATTTGTGCTTGATAAGCTACAGCTTTACTTCACTTGTGCGTGCGTGTATATACGTGATACGTCGTGTTAGTGAGCGAGAATGTACAATAACGCGCTTCCAAAAGCCAAAAGTCTAACGGGTACCAAATGGTCTCAGGGGCTAATGCAGAGACAAGACTGATCAACTGTAAAAGCTATGGGATCCAGTGAGCTCCTGCTTTACACGGTGGAGACCTGGACTCAAATCTTCGTTTCTTTTCAGAGGTGCAAATGGCTTTGAGGCTGCGTGATGCCTATGCTTTTGACCACAACACCCCAAACAGACAAAGGATATCCTCAACACTGGTCTTCATCCGAGTGGACAAGAATATACACATCTCGGTTGTCACCTGGGAATAGCATATCCTGTCCTATAAAAGGCTTAACAAAACACCGAGAAGAGACGTACCTCCTTCTCTACCATATCCAGCCTTCCTGCCCCTCCAGACCTTCCAACACCACCAGTCACTGACCAGAGCAGAGCAAACCTCTTCTCCTGACGAGACATTTCACAACCTCAGGCTTCGTAATCTCAGGGTTCCCGGAGGGCAGACGGTGCTGGTAAGCATCTCGCCATTAAGAAAACACTCACCGCCACATTGGTTTGAACACGAGTGCCGAGAACATGCTTTTTGTCCCACCAGCCACCAAAACCACCTCCACATGTCAGCAGAAGACATTTTATTTCACCGCATCGTCTTTGGAAGACAAGTGCAGCATCAACGTTTTCCTAGCTGGACTGTCGAAAACGTTTATGAATAATTTAAGACTGTCATAGACTAACTGCAAGCCAGGTGCCAGATCCTCATCAATTCCCGATACTGTCTGCTGAACCACGCCAAAATCCTCCCCTGTTACTATTTATTTTACAACCCTCAGCAGCCAGCAGTCCCCAGGCACAGGCAGGCAAGGCACAAACCCGGGGGAAGACCCCAGAGCCCTGGGGAAATTTTTCAACGAGTTGATTTTTCAAAGAGTTGATAAAATACCCCATATCGCAAGGAAAGGAGAACCAGAGAGAAGGAAAGCTGTACTGGAGCGTCAACATTCCGGGCAGAAATTAATTAAAGGATAAGCTAATGGAAAGGGCTCTGAAAAAGAGGATGAGAAGGTTCAGAAGCATCGGGTGAGGATGCGCGCACACGTTTTGGATGAACCCTATTAGCAACGTGACTCTAGTACTTGTGAAGATCAAAGTATGTGGACAAGGTGCCTTCCCACCCTTGAATATTTGTCAAACACTTGCTGGGTTTTATTATTCCTTTTTAATGAAACATTTTATAGAACTTAAGCCAGAGTACCACAACATTACCCAGAACTTCTGATAATACCTTAACATAAATTAAACCCATACTTTTCCTGGAAATTAGTGTGTGGAGTGGGACAGAACAAGGTCTGGTAGCGTAAAATTTTCATGAGAGTTGATGAAATACTGTGCAAACCTCTGCAGAGCCCAAGCAATAAATTCAAATCCCAAGGTGAAACACTGCCTACCATACCCATCCTGGCTCTTTTTTGTGGCTTGAAACTTCAATTAAATCAAACCAAAGCCGGTTGTATTATGTGCACGATTGAAGAAAAGCCATTGGGCTGAAGACGAGCAAGAGCAAAGTCAGAGAAAGGCCCATCCTGCTTTACCACATGGGTCACCCTCTGCTACACAAAGTGAATTTTTAGTTATTTTAGTTGTTGAAAGACTCTTAAAACGCCTGTTCAGAAATCATTTGTTTTACAGACTCCCCTCTCTTCAAACAGGGTTTTTTTTCTCAGCTATGTTGGCAATCGGCTCCCACCGCTCATTAGTTGGTTTACATTTTGTTCTCGATGCGTCTTGTTGCCATTTTGGTATCCCCCGGTGGAAGATCCATCTCGCTGCCCAAAGAAAGCCCTTACAGGGCTGAGCGGCAGAGCCTGGATATCACTGATGTGTTGAGGAGAAGCGCTTTAATATTTATTACAGCGCAATGTGGTTCTGAGTAACGCAGCATCAATCAGCATCTGCTGTGTCCTTCCTTAAATAAGAACCCGTAAATTAGCCAAATGGCTGAGTTTATTTCCCTTACTTGCTTTAGACTGCAACTTCTTTCAAGCGTCATCTTAAACGTACGCATCCATCAGGATGAAACCAGTGCCTATGTGTCACAGACCATGTGCCTAAAAAGGCTAGACTATTTTTTAGCCTAAAAAGAAGTGCATGAAACTCTCTTACCCAAAGGGTGACAGTATTAAATACGTACCATGAGGAAAAAAAACCCAGAAAATTATAAAAGACAGGTTAAGGAAAACACGCTACTGCCACATTGCTTACATTGGTAAACAAGAGATTGGTGGAGTCTGAGCCATCCTCTCCTCCACTCCAAACCTCACCTAACACCACAGTTCTTCACACCTTGCATCAGCGCTGGCATTTGCTTTTTGGAGAAAAAAAAAATGATGATGGCAACAGTCAGGGTGTTCTAATACCATACAATTTGGTTGCCATCTGGCTCCTGCTCGCCGGTACATCACAGCCATCATCTTGTACTTTGGGTTACAGCAACCCTGAACAGCTTCAAATCCCGCTGGCTGAAAATAGCAAAAGCAAAAATTGCGTTCACCATCCTATTAAAAACCTGCCGCTGGTACGAACACTTGTCATGCTCTTAGCCACTGGGATTGCTAAATTACTCCCCTGGTTAAAATAACTGATTTAACAAAAAATAGCAGGGACGGTCTCCCATTTAGTTTCTCTGCGCTGGGATTCTTGAACGCTGGGAACAAATCCGTGGGCTGTAATGTGTTCCCCGATACAGGGCCAGGAATTGCTTTGCTATTTCAGCCCAGCGCCAAGACTAGAGATATTGAAGTTAACCCCAAGTTTAGGATTTCCAGTTGGAACAAAGAGCTGGTGATTATAACGGCCCAGATCGCTGCAATTTCACAGTAATATCGGGAACATGTAGTATTTTTTTGGGGAAAAAAAAAACCCTCACATATTCAATGAAATGAAAGTATTTCCAAATAGTGGTGGTTTGGGTTTTTCACATCCTCTTCTCCCTCTCTTTTTAAAAATAGCATGGCACCTCAACTAGGATCAGAAGCAAACTCCAAAAAATTGAAACATTGCTGCTATTCTCATGCAACCTTCACAAAAAAAAAAAAAAAAAAAAGAAAAAAAAAAAAAAAAAAAAAAGAGAAAACAAAAAAGAACAAAAAGAAGAAAGAAAATATGTAGTGCTACATGGTTTTTTAGAAGTGTGTCTGGAAAACAACTTGATTCTGTTCCTACAATAAAATTTAATGTTTTGGATGCAATCACTGCAAATTACGAAGCCTTGGCAAGCTACTCCCTTCGAACATATGGAAATTTTGTCTGTCAAACTTTGCTTTCTTCACTTACTGCCTGCTAATACATTTTTATAACTGCCTCACCAGCCAATGTGATTTCATTACAGACTGCGATCCAAAGCAACACCAAACCACTTATTTCTTCCAGTCGGGGGCTCGTGTATTTGGTAGAAATCCCAACCGGGCTATAACAGGTCGTGCTTGCGGCGCTGAGCAAAAACCCAACCTGCCACCCTCCAGCTCCCGATTTCCGTACCCGAGGATGGTGGGCACTTGCTCAAAAACACCCCAGAGGAAAGAAAAGTTTCATGTACTGCCAACAGAACCCCCTCTGCCTATGTCCAGGGGCGAACAACTGGTTTCATGGCACAGCGACAACCAGAAAAAATCCCAAACAAGCTTTCTCGGCCATTTTATCATCTGCACAATGACAAATGATGGGGATGAAGCATCAACCTGGCGATCAGCTGCAGATGCAGGGCTGTCACGGTGATCGCTTGAGGATGCAGCCAAAGACCGTGCTCGGATTAAAAGGGGGATGGAAGCTGTAGGGTGGGCTGGAACCCCAAGGACATGGGGTGAATCTAGCTGGAGTTGCTTGGAAATGAACAAAAATGTCAGCCCTGGCTCCTCTTCTCATTGCTAACGTCTTTTTTGTGGAATTTGCCAGGAAGAACCACAAAAGTCTCCCCTCTCAAAAGGCCTTTCAGAAGTCAAAGGGCTGCCTGAATACCAGCATTGTGAGTGTCCGTAAGAGGGACGCGTTGGGATGGTGGCCCCGTCCACTGCGCTTGGCTCCTTCCCTACTGGTACGCGGCAAACTGCGAAGCAGGGGCTGTAATCCTTTGCTTTTGTTTGAAAAAAGAAGAAAAAAAAATAGCAGCCTATCAAAATTTCCCATTTTTTAGAAACTATCAAAGTATTAGCCACGCAGTGCTCAGACTGACAGAGGGCTGGTAGGGGAGCAATCGGGGAATTTGGGGATCTTTTGCAGGAATATCCCTATGTGATACGGGGGTGGATGGACAGGGTAGCGCTCCTGAGCCGGGGGGTGCAGGTTCAGACCCGGGCTGTCCGCAGGCACATGCAGCCCGTGCCATTGCTGCGGACCTGGCTGCTGGGCTCAAGGAGGGCACAGCGCGCCCAGCAAGCCGGCCACGTGCGGAGGAGGTGGCCATCACCCCGCCTCGGGGCGCAGAGCAGCACGCCGTTTTCAATGTACAATTCGCGGGTTTGTACTTGCGTTCCTGAAAAATGAGGCTGCTCAGAATCTGGGCCAATTCAATAACACAATTTCTCTATAACCCATCTGAAACAGAGTTCGAGGCTCCAACATGTTAAAGCGCACGCTCTTCCGAACAGCGCAATTACAGAACGTCAGGAGGAACCTCTTTAATATCAGCGTCTGCAGGACTGCGATGAGGGATGCATCTTTACACCATGGCTACGTACAGCGTGCATCTGGCAAACTGGACGTCTAAGTCAGCCCAGAAAAGCAACCCCAAAATGTTACGCCGACGGCATTTCACTGATCACGGCACTGTTCTAGGAGCAGCAGGGCAGCATCTGGCCAGCTACCATCAGACAGAGGGCAGGAATACTTAGTTCATTACTTCATTTATTTTCTTTCCCCTCCAATTTGGCCACGCCACCAAGGAGGATGCTGCAAATAAAGGAGACTGGTTCACATCCTCATGGAGAGGCAGCGCTTAATACCTTTACATAAACCAGTCCTGCTCCAGCGTTTTCACCAGGACGTGGACGAAGCGGCTGCAGAACAAGCTCCCACCCCAGAGACCCCCGTGCAACGCGAGCCCCCGAAGCCTCCAGCACGCTCCTACCTCGCAGGTCCTGCTGCGTGCGGGCGCCGGCCATGCTCTGCCGCGGCATTCGGAGGGAGGTCCGCAGGGGAGTGTGTCTCTGCTCGTCCAGGTAAGCCAGATCTTCTAGGTGGGCTGAGCTGGTGGCTGCCGTGAGAAAGCAAACAACTCCATCACATCTGGCGTTCAGATCTAATACTCTGCTTAACGTATTTTTCCTTTTTTTCAGCAAAACACACGGAGTTGTAACTACATTGAGTCAACACAGCTAAGACGAACCAAGTCTAATTTCCCCTAGCAAGGGGTAAAGAAGTGTTTTGGTAACTTTTTCTCATGCCCCATCAATATTTGCTCTGGTTTGTTCTCCTGTTGATGTTCACAAATAAAAAAGACACATGGAAAACAGACACACGGAGTCTCTTAGATCTGATCTAATTTCTCCCAGTCACAAAACTCACTCAATCGGGCGTGTGGAAAGCTTGATAGAGGCGGGCGGCATTTCCTACTCCACAAAAGACAACTCGATAGCGCATTTTATGCTGGAGCCCACAATCTCCTCTTCAATTATTTTAGAACTACTTAGCTTGGATATTAACATTTATCTGTTCATAAAGCCAGAATTAGCGGCAGAAAAATTAAAACCTTCAACAGACCAGCAAAAACAAACGAATAAGTGAGAAAAATGTTATCTGAACTAAAGAAGATAACTTTACTATTCCAACGTTACTTGCTCATGGGAGAATTTAGTTTTCTTTACAATGCCAGATTAAGTACGAATCATTTATTGGTCCCTGCTGAAGGTGCCATCGTTACATGAATAAGTGTGGTTGGAGCAGAAACTTTCTCTCTCTCTCTCCTGGAAACTTGTAGGTAAGACAGCGCAAGTTATTTTTCATTCCATTTTTCAACCGAAGCACACGGATCGTCGCACCACTAGCCCAGCGCACGCCTCCAGATGAGCGGGCTCCTTCTGCGGGGCAGAGCTACGAGCAGCGATCCCCAAGGCGTGACGGGGAATACAGCCCATCGGTAAGCAGCACGAAGGGTACAACCAGCCTGGTTTTGAAAATATTCCTCTCCAAACCCCATGGCCTCAAGCATCACCTCACGTGCGGCGCTCCCTGCCAAGACGTGACTTTGAGAGCGATCATTTCAGCGATGAGTTTTTAAGCAACACTTTTTCTACAGCTGCCCAACAATTACAAATATTTTTTTTAAATTGAATTTCATGATGGGTGCTGCATGGTTGGGTGGGAAATGCCTCTGGACCGTGTCAGAGGGGAATGACTGGAGTTAACGCTGGCCACAAAGCTGCGTCAATCAGGTTTTTTTAATGGTGATGATTGGAAGACAGGAGAAAATGTGGTTTAAACAAAACAAATTCAGATCACTTGCATCCGAATTTCCTCACTATTTCTACCATGTCAGAGCCCTTTTCAGTCAAGTGATTTACAGAATATTATAAAACAAAGGAATGAAAATTCCACTGCATGAAATAAGCTTCCCAATTATACACAGAAAACTTAAAAAACAGTCTTCACAGATCACCAGCTCTGTTCTTGTTCTGATAACCATTTCTAAAATATCACGGTAAACATTTACTGATGGAAATCATGCTGCTCAATATTCGGCTGCTCAGCACTCTGTATCCGATATTGCTTTTTTTTTTTAGTTTTTGGTCAATTACCATAACAAGATTATTATTTTAAATTGAACTAATTAATTAAATGACTTCTTCAAAGACTGCCTGTGAAGCTGACATTATTTCTTCCCTGTGAAATGGGTAAATATTTTGGTATAGCTCTCTAGAGTAGCTCACGGCACTGGACTTTGCGTCCTTCCTCCTCGCCGCACACCACAAGATGTAACAAGTCAACAAAACTGAAAGGGAGAAAAGCTCAAAACTACGAGAAACATTTTTTTCATGCAATGCCTAATAACCATGTAAAAATCTTTACAAGGTCTTGCTGCAGTCAAACACTAAGCAAGATTCAGAGACTGTAACAAGGGGTGGGGAGAAGGGGCTTAAATTGGCAGCAACTTTTAATGCAGTTCTTAAAATTGCCTGAACTCTGTAAGTTTTAAGAAAAAGAGAGAGACAGAGACAGGACAAAAGGTAAACAACAGGAGCGAGAAAAAAAGAAGGCGATAACACCATCAAAGTCTGTTTTTAGAAGTCCTTCATGCTCTCCTACTCTTGCAAAGTTGATTAGATGTTCACTGTGAAGGAGCAGATTAGAGCTGAAACGCTGCAATTAGAAAGAGGTGGCTTTAGCGTGGATGCAAGTTATCTTCTGTAAGCACTAAACCCACCGCAGCCTGCTCACAGCAGCTCCAGCGTTCAGCTTCGGACTTCACTCACACTACGCTGGCACAGGCCACTGAAAGGTGCCCTTGGCATAAAAACGGGTGCAATTTCTGCCCACTTTTTGCAATGTAACCGAGCCAGAGGATCTGCAGTGGAAGAGCAGACGTTACTGCAGCAACCACAGGCAGACCCGAGGTGTCCTGGGGGTAGCGAGGCCAGGGACACAAACCCCAAGCTCGCCCAGGAGCCTGGTACCACATCAGGTACCACTTCAGCCTTCATCCCACCATCCACGCCGGCCACGCCAGCACCAGCCGGAGCACGCCTACACATGAGATGCACTCACACATGTGGCTGCTGACTTTCTCATGAGAAGTCGGACCTCAATAGATAATCTTTTCTTGTTAAATAAAAATCCCTTGTCACTTCAGCTGACTGTCAGGCAACAAGATAAAAAGCAGCCGGCCAGGATTGCCTAGCACTGGCTAGTGCATTTAGGATATGCTGAAAAAACACACCAGAAACAGCCCTAATCGAGCCTGGGAGAGTGTAGAAAAGGAATATTCAGGCCAAGGAGACCCCCTTTTTTTTAAAAAAAAAAAAGGAATTTTATTTAAAAATCAAAGTCTGAATGCTTTTCTTTCATATTGGTAAATGACGCTGCAGTAAGCTTATGCAGACCATTAAATTAGGATAAGGATTATCATCCTTTCCAGGCGTATCTTCTACCCTTGCACGGGAGTTACTAATGCGTTACACAGAGCTCAGCAGTTTTGCTGCACCGGGGCTTCGTCACACACAATAAACAAACTCGCTGGCTGAAAGAACGACTGTGTCTTTGCAAAGACACCACACTTTTTCTTTGCTGAATTCTGTTAAATAGCCTCATGAATTCAGTTCAAGTTACCCTGCTGAAGCTGCTCTGGCTTCTCTGAAAAAAAAAAAAAAGGAAAGAAAACAAAACTCCCCATATTGGACTTGCTGCAAGGAGAACCGAGCACCCACAGCAGAGCACGACGGTGCGTATGCTCCATTGCTAAATATATATATGTGTATATATATAAAAAAAAGTGTGTATCTCTCTCTCTTTCTATATATATCTATCAGCTGCTGAATGACAACATTTCCTCCCTCTAAATTCCACATTCAGTCCTGCTCCAGTCCCATTTTAATTCTATCAAGCACATACAGAGCCATCAAGGATGACCAGAAACATTAATCTCGCTGGTAATTTCATTTCTTTATACAAGATCATTCAATGCAGCAACAAACTGATAAAAGTTTGTTTTTCCAATTTATATAACAACAGTTAAAACCAAAAATTATTTCCTTCCCAATTACTTATCAACAAAAAATTAAAATAACTTTTTTTTAAAAAAATTCGTGTTAGTCCTTGAATAGAGCATCAGTTTTACAATATGATTATTAGCAATTTTTTTTAATTCAGTCTCCAGGAAAACACCCCCACACAATCCAATCTTGTGCACGCTGCATGCCCAAGCCGCCAGACCCGCAGCCCTCCAGGGCCGTACAGAGCCTCCTGTTATCGCACAGGATTTTAAACGCCGAATCGTTCCTCTCCAGAGGCACAGACCATACGCCATACGCAGCCGGTACCGCCCAAACCACATTTGACTCACAAAACACGCATGACTTCTTTGATTGTTTCAGAAGCATCAGCTAGGGGCAGCTCCACACCTAGCGCGTCGTTTTCTCAAATCAGCACTAGTTGTGTTCATTTAAAACTTTGGGGGAAAAAACTTGAAGAGACTCGCTGGCAGAGCATGCCCAGGTTTTCAAGCCCAGTTTTTCAAACTCGGTCTAACCAAGCATGGCATCTCCCGCTCGACACATCGCTTTCTTTAAAATAGAGGCTAAAAACCAGCATGGGTGTATTTTTTACTTTGCAATATTGGCAGTTCTACTTTCTTCCTCCAAGAAGGCTGCCTTTAAGGGGGTTTTGTTGTTAGTCTTTTTCCTTTTTTTTCCCCCCTCCTTTTTAAGTCCTCCAAACCCGCTTTTAGAATCGCTTCAGATGAATGGAGTCCTGTGGTATTTCATCTCTTACACAGAAGCCACAGTTAATAGACAAGAGCCGAGTGCCTCACACACATCAGCCCTATCTCCTCCTTACCACCTACTTACGGGCTGCAGCACCTGCTTACGACACAGGGAAAGGTTTTCAACATGAAGCCAAGATTTCCGGAGCCTAAATGATGGACAACTGGCGACCACAGCTGTCAATGCAGAGCCGGACTTTGGAGACATCCTTAGAAACTGGTTTCTAGACTGTGGCCACACCAGCTAGCAGCTGAAAGCAGGGTTAGCAATGGTGGGACTCATGATGGTTTCTGAGGAACGTAATTTTGCCAGCACTTGTGGAGCTGTGTAATTAAAAAGCTTTTCTAATGCAAAGAGCTGAACAACCTTTTCAAATCGCATTAATCTTCTAGGATGTGGATTTTGGTGAGAAGACAGGAATGAAGCCTGGGAGCTGTGCTTCCCACTCACCCAGTAACTGACGTGTACAGAAAGACAGCAGTCAGTCCTCTTTTACAAATCAAGAAAAGACCGTCAACTCTGCTTGCTCCAAACCAGCAAACGGCAAAGGCACGACGATCCGGCTGTTCCGACGGCTGCTCGATGGCACTAATTAATGGACAACAGGCAGAAAGGAGTTTCTGAAGCAAACAACAACTGAATATTTGTTGAGTCCCTACAACACACGTGCAGCCTCCTGGAAGAAGAATTGCTTCATTTCCTGGGGAGAACTGCAATCCTGCCAGCATTTTTTATTTTTCTTTTACTTATTTAAAGAGTTTGCATTTCAACCTCTGTCCTGTCGGTGAAATGAGAAGCCAGCTGCAACCCCAGATGTTTTGCAGGGGTGGACTTTGCACCCTGCCAGAGAAGAGCACGACGATGGCCAGCGGCCTGATTTATTGTTGGTCCTAGAAGAAGTGAGGAGTTATTCCTCAGCAGCCCAAAGCCAAGCTCTCTTCCCACCTTCACCATCGTCTTCTACAGCCGCAACCGAGGAGGCTCGTACGTGACGAACCGCAGTCAGCGTGAGCTGCCACATCCATTTCACATTTTGCCACGGATTATTTTTGCAATTGTCAGTACAGCTATCCTGCTATTTCTCGGGCTGATGAACTGAGATTTATCTTCCTGACTTAGAACTGAGGAATAATTAAAGAGATCTAAGGCCAGAGGAACTCGAAGTAATTTCTTCTGAGACTATGCTTCAGTACTTCAAAAATTATGCAAGATCAATTTATCTTAGAAAATATAATATTAAACTGTTGAAAGCTTCCCCTCAATTCTGAACCTTATCCTACATAATAAGACACAGCGACTGCAGATAAAACACAAGGGAGGAAAAAAAATCTCCTCAAAAATAATATTTGTACACCGCAGATGCGATTCTCCCGAAGAAAGGGCAAACAAATAGGGGAAGATAATTCAGTTTCAATGTACTGTTTGAACAACAAACACAAACCAACCTGACTTGAAACTGATACCTGGCAGCCCAGGGAGGGGGTGGACTTTGCAGAGGTCTTCTGGGGGAGATGCTCTCATCTGAGTCAATGGATTCAGCTTGCCATGGCTGATGCACGGATCAGACTGCGTTATTCAAGGTAAAATACTCTGTGTACCCCAATTTCAGATTCCTTATAGCTGCATTAATAAATATGCTTCAGATTTAATGACATAACTTTTGGCTGGATAGCTAGTCCAGGTTATCAAGAAACAGTCAAACACAAATAGGACAATACTAAGTTTTGGGGTTTACCCGAAGCGTCTTCATTTCATCTCTCTCCTTGGAATAATTCATATGAAGAGTTGCATCTACTTCAGAGTTTAACCATACCACGTAATGAAAGTAAAAAAAGGAAAAAAGTGTCAATTTTTGTTACACTGCAACGCAGCTACCACTGCAGGGCTCGCGGAAAAGCATGCGCTCTATGGCAGATCTCGTTAGGGCTTTCTTTCCCCCTGTTGCAGTGCATCTCGTTTAACATCGTATTTCTCTCTGTGCTATTTCTGTATCAATTCTCTTTCCCTCGGGCAGAGTTAAAGGTGTTCTTAAAAAGCTTCTGCTCTGCTTCCCCCTGAGTGGTCTTCAATGGGTCTTACTGCGGTTTCACATCTCTCAGGTCGATTACTCCACACCGGATCACCGCTCTCGCCCGGTTTCTCTGACCTTTCTTGGATTCCTCCAGGAAAACCATAGGACAGAAGGAAATATGAACGTATTTCAACATTAAAAACCCCATTTTTGTGACCGGTTTCTTCCCATCGCTTTCATCACTTGCTCAAATACCGCTGCTTGTCCTCCTATTTTTCTGACCTTAGGTGAGAGAGGTATTTGCTTTTCTGGAAGTCACACTTTTCAAGCCACATTTTATAACCTTCCTTGTACTGTTAGCATGTGCTTTTGTCCTTGTGCAGTGCAGGCAGAGGTAGGCAGGTCTGCCAGACACTCAGATCTCTGCCAGAAACACCCTTAGAGGACCAGCTGCCAGATCCCGGGATACAGGATGCTCCCCGAGATAACCACTGCTCACCGTGCTCTCCAAGACATCATTTACAGGCACCTATGCGAACCCTGCCCTCACCTTCAACGAGACGCTCTTCTAATGGATAAAGAATTTCAAGTTAATAACTAATAATGTATTTGCTGCTATTTTATATTCTCTAAGAGGAAAAAGAGAGGAGCTGTTATTATATAAGGGCATTTTAATTCTCTATTAACATTTAAACAGACCTTATAAACCATGCGTGTGGTCTAAATAACGCAAGATTTCATGTTTCATTTCACGGGTAATGGAAATAGAATGAGACCTTCATTGTGTCCACGAAACGCAAACTTGCCTAAGAAATTTGTGTTCATTCAAAAATCTGAATGCCCAACTCCAATGCCAAGCGTCTTCTGACGCCGAGTATGAAAAATGTTGGGGTATTTAAAATGAATTATTGTGCGTATTTGACTGGGATGGGTTAGGAGGAAAATGCAGTTGAAGCTTTCAGTTTCTGGGAACAATAGAACAGCAAAGCAGATGGATTCATGTGGGGCTGAACTGTAGAAGTGAGTTTTAAAGAATTATTGGAAGACCTGGGATTATTTTGATAGGGTTTTTTCTTGGATCATAACCTCTCAAAAATTGCAGCCCCCTCTCATTTCAGAGCACACACCACCTCTCCCAACAGATAAAAAGTTCTGCACCACACAGAAGTAAAGACCACTTTTTTTTCTTTTTTTTACTTTTGGGGTTTTTTTGCAAAGAATTTTGCTACCAACTCCTGTCTTCCTGAAACTGTCACCCAAATGACTGGAGAACAGGTAAACGCAACAAAAAAGGGAATTTTAATTGCTTTTTTTGTAATATGCTGTTGCTATCCGTGCCGTAACCATGGAGGATTTCCAGATTAGCTTTGTACCCTTTGCCATCGCCTTTGGCAACGGCTGCTTCAGGCCAGCGTTACGGCCGGTGCACCCACGGCTCTGTGCGTGGTGGTGAAATACAGAGATTTCCCCACACCATCACCCTGAACGTGGACACTCGTTACCTTCTTGACTCCACTTCTTTGTTCCTTTCCATTCCCTGCCTTTTTTTTTTTTTTTTTTTTTTTAAAGCTTCAAGATCTGGGGTTTCAGTCAGAACTGGTGATTACTGGGTCATGCTTTCTGAAAGCCACATAGTAAGAAAAATTCCTGTTAATACTGGAAGAATGAAGCAACGTTTCTTTGTACTGCAAAAGCCGTGTTCAGGACATGTATCTCCCAACACTCCCTTATCTTGACTACGTAGGAAGGGAATTTCCTTAATTAGAACTAAGAGAATTTTTAATTTGCTTTTTTTGTGCGTGTCTCCCCCCTGTTAAATTAATACAGATTGGTTAAACAAAAGAAAAAAGTGTATTAATGGATTGGAGTTAACAGAAAATATAATCACTTCCCTGTGCGCAAATGATTTAAAATACTACTTTTAAAATCCTGAGATGTTAATGTGACTGATTGTGGTTCCGATCTGATAATACTCCCCATTTTACCTAGTTAGGGATGGAGTTCACCAAAACAGAGTGAATTTTCAAATAAGCATAAGGCTACCACGACCAAACTTGATTTTTACAACTTTCCCCAATAATATGATCATCATGGAAATGAAGTTGTCTCAGCTCACTGAAGTCAGTAAGATTACCAGAATTTACTCCAATTTAGAGCCTCAAGAGGGGTTTAACAAAAGCAGCGTAACACCGAGAAAATCCAGCTGTGCCCAAGTGGCAAAGCTGCAGGTGCTGGGACGCCTCAAACGCAGCGAGTACAGGAATTTACCTCCAGCAAAACATTGCATTTTCCCCTTATTTTCATGTCCCATGTGGCTTAATGGTCATGCTAAAGCTTTCCAGAAAATTCAGCCATCTGACCTTAAAACTCTGAATTCAAGCAGCGTAAATTTGGTAAAATTACAAGCTACTAAATGCATGACATTGGAAATAAAAAAATCTTTGGTAAATCCAGGTAAATCTTCTCCAGCTCCAAGAGACTATGAGAAACCGAGGCCAATAGCCACAACGGGCCAGCACTCCGTGCATCTAGCTGGAGCGGGATACATTCCAGTTTCCAAAATGAAAGCGACACAACCGTTTCATTCCAGCTGGTTTTATGCAATTTAGCTGATGAAAATCTAAATTTCTCAGGCTGGCGCTGTGGCAAGAAGCATTCTCTCCAAAGATAAGAGGGATACATCGAGGGAACCACTTCTTTTTTTCAATTGATAGGGACTTTGTAAGTAAAATGACAGAAATAGTATAATCTAGAAAATATCAAAAAATCGCGGGATTCTAAAAAACCCTTGGAATTCCAGAGAGACAGAACTAAAAAATGCTGAAAGAATACTTAGCTCTACCAACCTGTGAGAAAAAAAGTGCAAGAGAAATGCTAACTCAATAAGAAGATCTTTAAAAGATTCCCTACGGAGATCAAAAATACCTTTTCTATATCAAAAGACAAAAAAGACAATACAGAACCAGGCTGGGCTCCTCTCCGCAGTTATAAAGACAGTCTGCGAACGGTGCACGAAACCAATTTCAGGAGCTGAATTGCATTTTTAGCTTTGAAATGACTTGATGACACTTGAAGGTGCAATGGACTCGGTACCTGAGCTGCCCCTGCTGCCAGCTCTGAAGTGCGGCGGCACTGATTTCCGTATCAGGGCGAGCTGTTAATGCGGGACGTTAGGAGGAAAGAATCAGCAGCTCTGGTCCCTGAATTTCCTGAAGTTTTTCCCCCTTCAAACACAGTATTAGCACATAGAGACTATGCTCACATTTTGCTTAATTTTCTTCTAATTTATGAGCAGCACTTTACCCCGCAGCCAAGCTGTGAGCAATTTGTTGTCCGTAAGTTATGTGTGACCCGGAGACCTTTACATTCTCCTGCTACTGCAAGAGGGATCGTTTGCTCCGAGCCTTTTGCAGCACAGTTCGCCCTTCTCTTCCAAGTCTGTTTTGCAACGCTGAGTGCCCGGGCAAACAGCACTGCCCTTCACAGCTGCTTCTGACTTAATACCATAAAATTGCTTAACAACTTTGATACTCCGTGCAGTAACTCACTCAGTGTTGCTCACCATACGTGCTCCCACCAAGCCGATGTGAAAGATGTGCTCTCACTGCTCCCACAACTGGGCTGTTAGAAGTATCCTATCACATACACGGTAACCCATGAATCTCAGTGATTTACCAAGACCCAGAAGTGCTCTACCAAACCTAACATCCATTTTGGCATTTGAAGGTACACAAGAGTCTCCAGTGTTTGTTTTTTTTTTTCCCCCAAGAGGAAATATTTACCAAAAGAAGTGCTTTTAACTGTTTCTGAAGAAATATTATGCAACGACGTGCAAGACAAGATCGATACGTGTTGGGAGAACTGCTTCCAGTTGTAAGCCATAGGTGAGTGGAGGGATGCATTACGTGGCAGTGATTGCTGTTTGTAAGTCTGCTTTAAGAAAGAACATTTTGTGCCATTTTGGAAGATATACAGGGAGAACCTTTAAAAAAAACTGAAGAAAAAAAGAAAAAAGCCACAAGGTGTAACTGCTGCCGTGCCTTGGTCCCCAAGAATAGACTGTTTGTACATAAATTCAACTGCATTTGAAAAAAGAAGACAAGAACAGTCTGTTTTAGCAAAGCTGTGGTTTCATGATTACCTTAAAATGTGGAATCCCACCAAAAGAAAGGCAGCTTTCTGCCCCACTCCAGCCACTCTTTGCCACCACACTAATGAACTTGTGGCTCAGAATTAATATATGTATTTTCTAGAGGGTTAATTTTCAGTGGGATTAGCGTACTAATCTGGTTTATCAAATGGCTACACAATGTGTAGCGCTGGTGCAAGGACGTGGAGTTGGCAGACAGCGCAGGACTAACTTTTTGGGCAATGGCACATTTTGCAGATAGGCTTAAGTCAACCATGAAGCTACATCTGGTTTCCCTCTCCCATCATTCAAGCACACAGACAACGAGGTTAACCGGTCTGGGGAAAAACCTCATACAAATCTATTAGCTAGAAAACATAATTTTCTGGTGCCATAAACTTATAGGAGATCACATGTGATCATTTGATGGTAAAAGGTTAAGCCGAATCGTGTATTCTTGTCCATAGTTACTACCACAACAATTTACCCTGGGATATGAACTATGTCAGCTGACATACTACTTAAAAGCAGCAAAAACCCCACAAAACAAAACCAGCCAGAAGGAAGAGGTGTTCCCGAACCTTGCTAGGTCGTTTTCTCTTGAAATGGTATTTGCCTCTAAATGCATCAAGCAAGCCAACGACTTCCAAAGTCGATTAAACCAATACACAGGCGTATCTAAATTTATGGTACCCGGCCTGCCCTGTTTTCTTTTGAAGGTGTTTACGCAGCGTCATTTATAAGAAACGAACCTGAAGTAACGAGGCTACGCAAGAGGAGTTTCCCACTTTTTTCCTGTCCCCTCTTTGCACTCTGAAATCCCATGCTTTTACTATTTCGGACCTAAGTAGCACATGCTGTTGTACCGCCGTGCTTGGGGTGCTCATATTTTAGCATCTATAAAATCTCATTTCTACATCGCTTCTAGGCCTGTGACTGTCCAAAGTGGGATTAAAAAGGAAACCTAATCTAGTTATGCAATGCAGCCTGGGTTGCCAGGAGATGCTGTTTTAACAGACAATATCCCAGGCTCTGCGCAGTCCGGACTTTCTGGAGCAATATTCATGCTGCCAGCCAGCAGGAGAATCCTGCAGGGACTCTACAAGAAGACAAAGACTGTATTGCTCCACGTGTCTATACAGACAGACATACAGACCACCTCAACAGAACATTTATCCCCAGAGAAAGAAAAAAATACGGGGCAGCAAAGCAAAGGAGAGTAATTCCAGGCAAGCAGCTTTTCAGCAAAGTTTCAGTGGTTTTAATCCTATCTCTTGTCACTCAGCAGACTGTTAAAGGACATCAATAAGACACGTCACAGCATCATTTAGGAATCTTTCAAACAGCAGACATGAAATTAAATTAAGAAAATTTTGGTGTTGTGCCAAACGAAAAAATTTCAGTCATTAGCAAATCCCAGACGCTGCAAAAGCCAAACCAGTGCGTGCACACGCGTATGCTAAGATGTTCAGGGCAAAGTCCACCAAGAGAGATGGGATCCATAGCAACTTCTGTGTAGAGAGAAAGTATCACAATTCTCTTAACTCCAAAGTTTTTAAGATCTTCAGAGAAGATCAGACGCTTGATTTTACTTGCAATGAATCCTTTGAAACAATAGAAACGGCTATGATGTCTTGGAATTATGTGGTACTTCACAAGGCAAATGATCTTGGGTTTAATGATAGCAAAGAATCTTTTTTTTTTAAATATATTCTCCAGTAATCTTACAGTTGTACAATTTCGTAAAAAAAAGAGACCATAGATTGCTGAAATAACCATTAAACATCATCAGAAAGAGTTTTCCCCACAGGAATTTTCCATTTAGAAGCAATAAGTCAAATGAAAAGACAATTTTTGTCACGCTTAATGATGATGACTACAGAAAGGAGATTTTGGATAATGAGAACATGAAAAAGGCTGTGACGTGCACGTACGGTGTCTCGCTCTGACCTAAAGGCAAAAATGTTTATTCCTTACCTGCTACTGAATTTGGCCGTGGCATAAGGTAAAGAGGAATAGACTGCACTGACTGGGACAAGACCGTCTCCAGGTTCCTCTCTGGGATTTTGTTCAGGCTGTAGGTGGAAGCCGTCATGTTCTCGTCCACGCGGTACAAGCAGGAGTCCATGCTGGATTTCTGGGACTGCCAAGGTTTCAGGTTTCCTCCAGATCCAAGTTCTTTACTGCTTTCCCCTCCATATTTAGTGCGTTCCACATTTTCTGAGTAACTTGTCAAAGTAGCTTAAAGGAAGAAATTATAAACAAAATGAGTAACAAAGAAAGAATGGCTCGCACACACGCTGCTCTACGTTGAGTTGTGCAATGCAAGAGCCAAAAAATGATGTTCATCATATTTTCCACATTCACATAAATCAGAGGTTATGGAATTTAGTTTAGTGATGCTGTTTCTGCTTACTACTTCTAAAACAACATTTAGGCTATAACGTTTTGGCTCAAACTGTTAAAAGCCATTTGTAATTACGAAGAGTATTAAAAATTATGTGCAGCGCTGTATTCGAATACACAATTCCAGAAAGAGCAGAAATTAATAAGGAAAAGCATTATCAGTGCTCCTCATATCTTTTAATTTGCATCTCGGTTACCACTTTTTCAGGGAGCGTTTGCAGAAGTTTATATCCTTGCAGTCTCTGACACCGAAAAGCCGCAGGCACTGAAAGCCCGCGCCCGACTTGCATGAACAACCAGCTCCCATGGATTAGTTTGGTTCAGAAACTGAACCCAATATCTCACTTGATTGACAGCAGGTTTTTATGAAGCTTTAACTGTAATCCACACATTTTCCCTCACATTATTTCAGTTTACAGATCAGGATTGTTGCTATATTGACTTTCACATTGGGAAGTGACACCACTATCCTGATCCACACCAGCAACATCTTCTCCCCGTTGGTGTCTCCCCTCCTGAGTTCTGATGCAGTTATCCCCTGGCTGTAACTCCCATCGGGCTGCTGACTTTCCTTTTGTCTTTAGTCTCCCACATACTCGTTCAAGGTCATAACCAGACCTCTTAGGTATTGAGAGGAGGTCCCAATGCCCACACCAGCTTATCTGAGTGTGTCAAACTTGCCTGCTCCCGAACTTGGGGGAGGGCAGGGGGAAAGAAAAAAGAAGAAAAAAGAAAAACAAAAAAAGAGTTCACAAACCAGAGCTCATTATCGTCTCATTGCCCAATCACACAGATTTCCACTGCTATTCAAAACCCTGAAATTCAACTCAACCCTGAATATTCTGAAGCCCCGGACATGCCCTGTGGTTTTAGAGCTACTTGCTAAATCCACTGAAATCCGTCATTTTCACTTAGCTGTGGTAAATATCTTTCCCAGTCCAAATTCTCTGCTAATTTCTGTGCCATCTGTCCCCGGACACAAGCGTGTGGATCTACCGCTTCTTGTCTGCAACACAAATCACACTGTAACGTTCCCCCGGGGCAGCCGCCTTGCCTCCGCAAAAGCCCATTCCTGAACCAAGGGAGATGCTGCCTCATTAACAAACAGCACCGCATTAATTTTTATATTGATAAACACAAACAGTAAATGACTCCAAAGGCTCACATGCTTCTAGGCTAAAGATTTTTCTGTGCCAAGCTTTAAGAGTAAGCAGCCGAGAAAAGAAGTTCCAGCCAAAGAGCACCTAAAGGAGGATGCGGTTTAATTGCAAATGGGTAAGGGTTATTTCGTTTGTTTTTCCAAATGCATCCAGAAGCAGAGAACTACATATTTCAGCCGGTTGTTTACATGTTGAGTACAGGAATAATTTCACTGCCTAACATTAGGCGTTCGATTTAAGTTCTCAGAAATACCCCTATAGACCTGACAAAACACGAAAGCCAGGGGCTCTGGAGGGCTCTCTTCACTGAGGTGCCAAGCAGACTGCTGGACTCTATCCCCAACGCAAAACCATGAACTTCAATGTCAAAGGACTAATCTGGTTTAAGTATACATGTTAAATGACATTATAATAGGAACCAGAATTAACTGTTTACATCTAAAGTCACAACATCGTCATTAAAAAAAAAAAATCAAGACCTGTAATTCTTACTGTGCCTGTTCTTTATCCATCCCAACAAACTCCATGCAGCATCAACCTTTACCTCTATTTCTATCGTTTTCTTTCTCAGTATTGGGTTTCTTGTCTATGCAGTGGGATCAGTATCTTCATACCTCATCAAATGTTCCAAAATTTAGTTGTTTGTAACATATTTTGAAATGTAAAACCAACACATGCAACTGCTAAGAACCGGTATTTGCTTGTTGGCATTTAAACATAGGTTTGCTGTCAGGTAAACACATCCACACTCTAGCACAGCAAAATAAGATAAAAACAAGAAACAGATGTTCACAGATTTCTCTTGCTCCCTCGAATTGTTTAATATTGAGAAATAGGTTTTAAACCGGTTTCTAGAAAATCTCCATTTCAAAGTCTGGGTCTGCAGTGCTAGGCATACTACGTCGTCTATTTACAGGAAAAAAAAAAAAAATCCATTAATCCACTAAAATCCATTAATTTAAAAAAAACCTATCTCATTATTAGACATAAAAAAATATGTCTCTATTAGACATAAAAAACCAGCTCTCATTAATCTTTGCAGAAACACATCAGCAGCTGAAATCAGTCATCTTCCAGTACATCAAACTGAGGAGAAACACATAACTATGTGTCAAAGTTAAGTTTTCTCTAAATGAAGCAACAAAAAAAGAAAAAACAGCTAATAAATCCTGCTGCTCCCTCTTCTAATCGTCAATTTGTGTTAATTTTAAACATAATTTTAACTGTTTTACACTAAAGCTGTTTTATGTGCAAACTCTTCATTGAATCAGGTATTTAGGATTGTTCCCTGTGGATTAATTTACCTTCTGAACAGCCCTGGATGATATAAGTACTGCTACACACGCTGGAAGCGATTGCTCCATGGACTTCATCTCTTCTATGAGCTATTTTAAACCAAACCAATTTTGCCTTTTAAATAAAGGCAAAAGCATAAGGCTAGCTACAAGCCAGCACCACGAACCGACACGCAGAGCACATCTCCTGGGGAGCTACAGCTTACCGACGGTGCGACCCAGAGAGCTGCTCCGAAACTACAACTTTGCCATCAAAATCTGAGAAAACATCATCTCATTTCAGAAAATTCACATTATCTGCACCAACTAAGGCTGATACAGTGTGATACTTGGGGGTAAAAAAGTTGGCCATGCTCACATACAAAGAAAGTGCCACGATTTCTTGGGTAGAAAGAACTTCATGTCAGTCCCCGACAGGATCAAGCCCATGAACACCCGCAACCAGAAGGAAATCCGCAAAATAAAATTATTTCTGCGAGTTTGCCATATTCATGCCCTAAACTTTCCAGAGCTGCAGAGGGTATTCTAGGACAGGGCCTGTGCTCCTACGGTTCCGGTGCGTGAGTACATCTCCCCGTCATCTCCTGTGTTGGACCCTGCGGGGGATTAACTGTGCTTTACAGCAATAATCTCTTTAGAGGGTTGCATGGAGAACGAAGACCCACCCTCGGGATGAATCCTACTCACAGTCACAACAGAACTGTTGCATCATTAATGTATGTAAATGGTATCTACATGTTAAGAATATTCTGGGCCTTAATCCAGATGCAGAGAAGCCAACTGAAACAGGCAACAGCAGCTACAAACTACATGACCACATCGCTGTCCATACTTCTATCGTCAAGCAGATTTTTGTACACACAGAATGCAGAAGGAGAGGATCACAGTACCAGATTATACTAAAAATTGACTCTCAAGATTCCTTCTGATATTACGACTCTGGTTAGACTGAACTTCTAAATCACAAACCAAGTATTTTGTGCTCATCCTTCGAGATCTCTTTGCTCTGTAATTCCTAACTACGACTCTGGCTAACCCGGCCGATGGCCTGCGGAAAGGAGGTGCCAATGATGAAAAGTCCCAACAGACCCCAGTTATACATTACGTTGTTTAAATCGCGTCAGCGCTAGAAGTAGCTGCAGGAGCACTCATGGACTCAGCTTAAGCCACAGGCAAGAAACCTGGTATCTGAGGTTTTCATCACTGGTAACATCTCAGCTCGCAGGACACGTTCAGGGGTCTGCAGGATGAGGGGTGCCACAGCCTGGGGAGAAGGAGAGCCCCCGTCCCCGAGGGGGCTCATAGCATCCCTGCCACTGGAAAAGTGGAAAATGACAACGGAATTGTCGCACTGATGGAGATAACGGAATGAACACTTTCCTAATACAAGGTTTAAAAAAGAAACAAATGGTCCTTCAGACATTGCCAGAAAATTTCTTATGGGTCCCATGAATTTTTTTACAATGAGGGTGGTGAGACACATGTGCCAGAGACATTGTGGGTGCCCCATCCTGAGAAGTGTTCAAGGTCAGGTTGGACGGGGCTTTGAGCAACCTGGTCTAGTAAAAGGTGTCCCTGCCCATGGCAGAGGGGGTTAGAACTAGATGGTCTTTAAAGGTCCCTTCCCACCCAAACCATTCTATAATTCTACGATTTTTAAACCCAAGGACACCTGATGAACCAAAAGCTCAAAAAAAATGCAGCCTCTTAACAGATAGCTCACTCTAAATTTGAAAAAGATAAACTGATGACCTCAAATCCATCAAAGAGCAGGAATTTTTGCCTTAAGCCATCTGCTGAGAGGCAGATCTTTCAACCCCGAGTCCCTAACAGACGATACCCAGCACATCAGGTTACGTGACAGGACACGTTAAGCTGGGGGTGCCGCGACAGGAGCACGCCGTGATGCGAGAAGGGCTGCAGAGATGCCGTGAGAGAACACACATCTACGTGAGGCTCTTTTCATTGCTGGAGCCAGCCAGAAAGAACAACCCTGGTGAAAAAAGAACATTGCAGTGCCTGGGCCCTGCTACACCAGAGCCGGTGGGCTGCGATCACACAGATCACTGCACGTGCCAGCGGCTGTCGGGAGCTGAAGAGACGTCGCTGCCTCATGGAGGCACGGGGAGGATTACTGCAGGGGACGGAGTGAGACAGGGGCAGCCGTGCAAGTCGCACACTGAACAGGCGAAACCCGAGAGCCATGCAGAAACATCTGAGGTTCTCTATAGCACTAAAGTAATACCTCATGTATATAAATATAGACGTGTGTGTATATATACACATATATTTTTATACATACGTATCTCCAGTCTCAGCTGGCACGCAGTCTCACACTACTAAATATGAACGCAGACAGAACTTGAGGCACCTAAAACATCTGAGCGCTGTAAAACACGTTAATGAATCATAACACAGAAAGACCCTCGAACGAGAGGACGCGGACAGCGCGGTGCCCCTCTGCAATCCCCCCGCGGCCTCCTCCGAGGATTTGCTATATCTCTTTCCGCAAGATTTCAACTCTGCCCTCTCTAGCAGCACCACCTGCATCAGCTTGAGCAGCACGGCCTGGGTGACTTTGAAGACACGTGGGCTTTGATGCCAGCAGGGGATACGCTCCAGAGATGCCGGAGTCATTTTACAATCCTACCTTGCTTTTAGTATTCAAGATTTACACCTGCATTTTCCTTGGCAGAGGACTTGCCTATGTCAAGCTTTCGTTTTCAAACCTGGCTCGTTTCCCTTGGTGAAACATTTTGATTAGAACTTTTTGCAAATAACATGGTTTAAAATATTTTTATTTCTTTGGGAAAAAAACCAGGACTGTATCAAAGCAGCAGTTCATCCAAGACAGCACCGAAGATGTCACTGCAGCCAGTACTACGCTTCTCAGAGAGTTTCATGTATTTACAGGACAGCAAATATTATTTCTCATTTAGTTGCAAGCTGGCCTGTGCCCTGGAGCATGAGGCTTTCAGCTGTACTTGTCTCGAGTTAAACACGTGAGGGGATTTTTACCATCCCATCCAACTCTCCTTGAGGCAGAGATCATGCCTGGAAAACATCAACCTTTACGTTCACCTTTCAGATGGAACTGCAGGAGAAAGCAGTTTTCTATAGTTACCACTTTATGATGACCAACAGCTGTAACATCAATTGTACGTAAAGATTTATAACGTCTCAAGTAGGAAATAGGGATTTTGCTGCTTTAAAGAAATAACTGCAGCAAAGTAGCGAGCTCCATACGTTGCACTGAAATTAGGCACTAAAAACACTTGCGCAAACTCCGCAAGTTAACCTCGTTTCACTCGTCCCCAGTAACACACTAAAACACGACTTGCCTTAGCGCATTAGAGATGCCTTAGCTAACATGTATGAGTTGGTAAGGGGTAAATAAATTTTTCACCCTAATCTACATAAGCCTTCATAAAGCCAGCCGAAGAAGGATACACCTAAATATAGCCATGTCGCCCCAGACTGCTCCAGGGAGCTCGGCTGCCAAACAGAAAAATTTGGCACGCAGAATGCATAAAGCCCGAACCTTTCCCTAGGGAAGGCAGCAGCCTCGGGAAGTCACAAGCAACCCATGCCCCAACAGCCCCTGGAGCACTCGGTGCTTTTAGAAGAACATTATTCTCTGCTGGACACCATCAGCCAGTGAGTTTAACATCAGCCAGTGAGTTTAAGGCTTATCCATGCAAAAAAACCCCAAAAACCTTAAGTCTGCCCTGCTCAAGGCTCGAGGTCAAAACCCACACCGCTCCTTGTAGGTTTAACTTCTCTTGTAACACTGGTCTCAAATACGGGGCAGGGAATCACTGGCTTAATTCACATAAACAATCCTGTAAAAAGACAGAGATTAAACAGGTAAACCCATTTCTGCTTCAAGCCTCGAGGTATTGTAAATCACGGCAAGCACACAAAAGGTCTTGAAACATAATGAAAAATACTTCGACAGTAGCATCATGCTGACCCTATACCCGTCCTGTTCTAAATCTGAATTCCCTGCTGCACCGGCTGACAAGTGGGATGAGGAATGGTATGCATGCCTCGAAGGGGCCGTACCTGCATGCTACTCAGAGCAGAAATGGGTAAAACAGCATTTCAACAGAGCGAGACAGTCCCGCCATCAGAGCCCAACACCCTGCTTGCGAGACAGAACTGATCAGCCAAGCTTTAGTTTATAAACTTCATTTATCACTTGCAGAAACAAGGTAATGGATGTTTTTAAGCACAGTCCACTATTGTAAACGTTAAAAAAGATCTGTTAAAAAGGTTCCAAATCTAACACAGAGGTAGCAATCTCGATGGCTGATTTACCAAAGCATCATAAAAAACCCCTACATGCTCCCAAGTACTATTATTTAAACATATCCTTCTTACAAAACCACACGTGCACATCTGGAGCAACATCTCTGCGACAGCGATGCACTGAAGTTACGGACAAGGGCTGCAGAAGTGGCCATAAGCCGCATGCTCGTTTCCTTGCCCAACCGGACCCTGCACGCTGCGCTTCCCCTCTAACGACCTGTGCATCGCTGCACGTGTCAGCCACCCGTAACCACTGCATTTCAACAGTGGAGCTGGTAACATTTCAGAAGAAGAAATGCAGGTCCTGCACGTACACATCCCTTTAACCCTACATCAACTCCCATCACCTTCGTGATTCAGCGCCCTCTCTGTATCGTCCACCTTTTACCATTTTGGATCCTTCTTTATTTCTGCCTGTCTCATCAACATCAGGTCACCTTTTTTTTTTTTCCTTCTTTAGCATTAGCAAGGACAATTTTTCTTCTTTTTTTAAGTCCACCGGAGTCTTGCAACTGGTTTTAAAATGATAAGATTTGAACAAGAAAGCAGAAAGGAGACGTGTGGGGGTGTGTGCACAAGGGGAGGGAGTTATTTGTATACTTGGCATTAACTTTTCGGGCAAGCTTGGATCACTGTGAAGCTTTTCATAACCATGAAGGTTAAAATCTTGCTGCTCTTAAAATAAAAGCTGAGAGTCCCATCTAATCTCATGCCATCAACAGCTAAAACATTGAAGAAAAACCACTTTTCACAGTATCCAAAATAACACCGTGGGAGTTGACAACACAGACTTTTCCTCTAGCTGTCTTCTGATTTGTCTTTTCAGTTTATGCTTTCTTTCAATTTTTCACTCAATTTTTTTTCCTGTCTACCGGGCTGACCATAAACCGAAGCAAATTTCACAGGTCGAGTATAATATCTGTTCTGTGCCGCTTCCTTCAGCTTTAAACACTCTTCTTTCTTTTTCCCCCCCCCCAGTAATGTAAAAAACACCTGCAGCTGAGCCCTTATCTACCTAGGATTTAAGGGCCAGATTTTGGTGTTGAATCCCTTGATACCTCAGTGGCTTAACTGGTGCAAGGCAGAACTGCTGCATCATGACTTCATGGTTTCTCACCCCTGACGTCGACCATGAATCACGTCACACGTGCAGCATGCGTTTGCTTTCTGCTTAATTTGTCCTTTTAATGAAATGGAAAAAGAATTGAACCGGGACCCAGAGATGGTGTCCTCCTGTACTTTATGTGGTTGGGATTTTGCTCAAGAGCTGATGAGATGCCTGATAAATAGCCTCCCTTTTCACCTCCTGAACTGTCAGCCCCATCACCTGCAATACGCAGATGCATTAGCGAACAAAAGCTCATTATTCATCAATATGAGACATTTTTCAGGGAGCTCCTCCTTTGGGGAATGAGCCCAAATGGAAGCTGGCTCGATTTAAAAAAAGATCTGTAATTCTTAGAAATCTTATTCATTATTAACAGAGCATTTCATAATACTGATGAGAATGTCAGAATTCAAATGCGTTCGCTGCAAGATCACAAAAATATTTAACCTGAGTTAAATTTATCTTGATGTGCCTTTTGAGCTGCTCTTTGTTCCCTTCTCAAAGCAGTTAAACTTGCAAACAAATCTATCTTGTTTTATTGTCAGCAGCATCTATTCTGCTTAGCACGCACTCTAGACGAATTTATTAACAAACCTATTTTTAACCCACGGACACATAAATCTGTAGAAAGCAGCAACTTGATAAAAGCTCAGGAGTCAAGAGTAAAAAACCAGCAAAAAAAGAATGTGAAAAATGCCGCATGCCAGGGACCTCCAGGAGTGGACAGGGGTCCTTTACATGTCGTTCTTCACTGTAAAAATCCACAAAATTTAAGTGAAGGCAGCTGGTCCACATGGTATTAGACCTATCTACATCACCGCGGCAGCGGTGCAAGAGGATTTATGCAGCTCGCTGGTTTCTCTTTAAGCTGCTTTAACATCATACCTATTTCCCGGCTCAGGATGATCCCCCCAACAATTAAGCAGAGAACACAGTGTAGATCATCCCAGGACTCTACATTATGGAAAAGTGTGGCCCCATTTCGTATCGGGGTAAATTGCAGCACTTCTACGGGCAGATTCAACATGGAAACCAGCCGTTCTTTAATACCCTTGGGAGACCACTGCTAAATGACATAAAGTGCTGCTTGAACATCACAAGCACTTGGGTAAGCTTTACATACTGGCAAGAAATGTTTTCTGTTTTATTTTGCAGGCTTGCTAAGGGTGCTGGAGATGTTCTTTGCTGCATTCAAGCAGCAAAACTTCACAGTCCACTTCTGCGGTGACATGAAGTGCAAAGTTCCCCCGTAGCAGCACGTGATTCTTTGACCAGTTTTCTTTTCAGTAGCAGATTTTGAACATTAACAGTTGGCTGCTTTTACACAGTGAGAGCCAAAAAATCCTGGAAGCTGTTCAGAGGTTAAAGTCAGGTCAGCATTTTCACCAGCCATTCTGTTTTACATGAAAAGGACTTAGTGGCTTTCAGGAGAAAGGGCTGGCTTGCTCCTATCTCTCCTCTTGGCTCACCTCCTCTCTCCTTCTCCCCCCTTCCCCATTTCCTTTCTTTTACAAGTAAGAGTGTCTGAATTTGAAGACCTGGACCTCGTAACATTTTTTGTTACCCTTTCAACGTAAGTAGTCTGAACTTGCCTTTACTGTAGAGGATCTAAAATTTCAAAATAAGTCTGTTCTAACCCAAGTGATGCGTTTATTAAAGTCATCAATAAGCATGAAATAGTCCCTGTGCTGTGCAGATTAGAGATACGACACGCTTGTTCTCGAATAATTGGAATTATATAAGAGGTGACATACACATGGACAGGAATAACTCCAAGAGGACAAGACATCAGAGAAAACCCGACTGGTTAAAATTTGGTCTTTACATCCAGATTAGAACACCAAAATGCCCACTCTGTACACCTTAGTGGATAGTTCCGCTCCTAATGCGGTTAATTCGGAGTCTGAAGAGCCACACTCTGATTTAACTTTGACAAATTAATGCTGTGTCTAGCAATACAGATATGTAAGATGAGCTTAACACGTACAAAAACATTTTATGCTGAGCAAAAACACATGGAGAGAAGCAACTATGCATAATGGTGAGGATCGACTTCCCACCTCGATTAACTGTTTTCTGTCCTTTGCTCATTCTCAAATATTTCACAAATAGCACGTTAACCTTCTGGGACACACGTTAAAGCCTCTGTGGTTTTAAAATATGAAATTCGGTGGTGCTTCATGATTGCGAGATTTGGAGGCGATGCTCGTTGCAGCTCAGCACTGATAGGTGGCAAAGATCAAGAGATCTTCCCAAAACCATAACTTTTATCAAGATGAGTAAGAAATATATTGGAGCTGCCTGTTGTAAAAATACACCTTCGTGGAGCTAATGAGCTAATAGCTTAAATCACTTACTTGGGAGGAGCAGGAGGGACCATGGCTCAGGAAACATAAAATACCTAGGGAGATGTTTACTCTTTTTCTACACATGAAAAGGGCACAAAAACATAAGTAGTTTTGACAAGGAAATCTCTGACAGATTTACACTTTTGAGGTACCACGTGAAGCTGCTCAGCCCAGAAGCCACGTCATTACAGTCGACCTTGCAGAGAACAAATATGAGCAAGGGATACGCACACAAGAAGATCTGTATCCAATAATCGAGGAATGCAACCGAAAGGGAAACCTGATCCTCCAGAAACAAAGGAGCTGATGTGTTCCTAAAGGGGAGAGCAAGGCACGAGGTGGGCTGTGCTTCCCGCACGTGGACAATTTGTCTGCTCTGTTCTGTAGTGAAAATAATTCTGGGGAATTGCTGTCACGCAGAGAACACCTTTCAAAACTGTTGCACACCCAATTCCCATCCCAACGGGAGGGTAATGACCAAACTGCGCATCCATCTCCTGCGGGGAAACAGCCTCCCCTTGCTCGAACAGACCTTACGCTTGCAGAAGCGGCTGCAGTACAGAAAAACAGACTTAGTGGAAAACCTCCCAATTTTTTTCGCTGCTGGAAAGTATGACTGGAGAAGAGCATTCTCCCCACAATTTGTTACAGCTGTCCAGCTTCTATCAAATGGCAGAATAAGAAGGTGTTGAAAATGTTATTGTCAAAGCAAAGGGGGGGAGGAAAGAAGGGGAGAAAGAGGCTCTTGTTTTCCTAGCAGAGGAAAGCCTTGCTTTTTGAAAGCCTTGAGAAGTGCTTCCCCTACTCCACACGAACGTATTTTTGCATGACTTTTCCATCTGGGATACATTAACACAGCCTTGGGATAAGCCACCTTCTTTTATTTTCCAAAGTTTCCATGGGAAAATCTAAGTTCCCGACAGAGGAACCTCTAAGAGAGAATCCTCCTTGTGAGAAGCAAAAAACAAAAGAAATGTTTCAGACTTAAAAAATAATTACTATAGACCTACTGAAAAAAGGATAGGGTAGGAAGTCTGAGCAAGGAGCTTCAATGCCTTATCACGTCAGTAATCAGGATCATGCTGACACTTCTCTGACACACAGGTGTGCCACAAAGGCCACCCAGATCTCCTCTGGCTTTCACGTGGACAACAAACTCCAGATGAAACCAAACCGCGGCAACCTACGGTTTCATCGTCTTCACGTTGGCACCTGCCAACCAACCATGAGGGCCAGACGAGCCCGACACAATAGCACAGCACGCACCGACAAATCTCATTAGTAAGAGCAGCTCATAAAAGCAGAGCACACGCGTTTTTGCCAATTCTGCTGCTCCCCTTCAGGCTTCGTTCAAGTCCTAGGCTTAATTCACAGCTCTGCCGAGAGGTAAAACCCACCTGGAACCAAGCGTCCACTTTCACTCACCATGATCCTCCAGCCCAACCAGGCTTCAAGGGGCTGCTGTTGGACAGGGCGAAGCTCTGATCGTGGGACATTGTGAGCAGAGAACGAAGGGCGTGTGATACTGCAATGACTTTTCCCAGAATTCATTAACCTACTTTGCTATGCAGCTCAGAATAGCTTGCGTATTTGCATTTTAAGATCATGCAGGCAGAAGTGCTACAAAGGTTGCTGTGGCATACAGGAGCTGAACTAAGCCCAGATTTCCTCATCAGCCAAGCAAAATATTAATCACTAGTACAACCAACCTCCCGAAGTTATCAACCTTCCTTTTTTTTTTTTTTTAAGCACTACATAAACTGTTGGCAAAGTAAAATCTTCTTAGCACGAGAAATACTCAACATAAAACGTGTGGCAAGGACAACGGAGCAAGGACCGTCCTGCCTGATGTTACATAACCATTACTTCCCTCCCATTGTGCCTTTACAGTTATTGAACAGTTGTTTTCTCAAGATACTTTACACTTGCAACCTACAGATCACTCGAATGAAAAACTGGCCACAGCAGCTACAGAAATTCATTGGAATTTGTATTAATTTAATCCTGCTCCCGCCCAAGGCTGAGCTTAAGAGAAGCAGTCATTTTTGAGGCCCAGAGTCACCGATAAGGTGGCAGTGAGTCACGGGGCACAGAAGGCAATCAGTCTTTCATATGTATAATAACATAATCCAACAGTATTTGAACTACGAAGGAGATGCCATCATCCATTCCCTTTCCTCTGACATCAAAGAACTGTGGCTGTGGACTCAATGGCATATAAGGGAAGGAAAACGCTGAAAAAACAGATGCCTCAAATTACTCGAGGTAGTAGGTGGGGACGGCAGCCTCAAATAACAGCCACTGCCTGGTACTGAGTCCACCCCATCTTCCTTACTGGACCAAAAAGCTTGCGTCTCTCTAAATTAGCATCTCCACATTCATAAATGGGCATGGACAGCAGCTGAAGGAGAGGATAGAGAACAAAAGAAAAACTGGGTAGAAAAAAACCCCAACGACCTCACTAGAATTAAAGGAGGCAAAAATGTGTTGGGAAGAAGGATTGCAAGAAGCAAAAAGGTGAAGACGGGATGAAAAAAATAGAAGAAGAAAGGTAAAACTCTTCCTCTTTCACCATTTAAACAAGTTCCAAAACTTTGCATCAAACAATTCACTTATCAACCTCATCCATCCCCGTTTTCACCAACTCTATGTAGTTTTACCTATGATAAATGGAAGATGGAGGGGTACAATTCACCTTGGCCACTGCAGTATTGACTTGAATGATGCAAAACCATCCCGTTAATTAGCAAATGCACGTCGATTATAAAAATAAAGCTTGTCAAACCAACATGGTTATGACTACCTGGCTTCGCAGTAGAGCAAGGAGGAGGAGGAGGACAGCACTCACCTATGATACCGCTGTCTCTGCTCTCCAGCGTGGAGGTCGGGCTGGTGACGGCGCCGTAGGTGCAGTCCTTGGCGGTGACGCTGGTGCTGACAGGCGGGAGGGTGGAGCAGGGGCTGCTGGCGGGCGGCGAGGCGGTGCTGCTGGTCAGCGTGGAGCAGGGGCTGATGCGCTGCGTCACGGCCGAGCTCTGCAAAACGGCAACCGGGAACACGTCACTCACCACAGTCAGTCGCTGTGGGGAAAAAAGGTCTTTCGGTAGCTCACGCTTGAGGATTTGCTTTGTATGGTGAAGGTAAAAAAGTGGCCTACGGTTCGAAATGAAAATGTCCGCCGTGCCACCCCACATCTGTGGAAAACACAGAGACACTGGGCCTGTCTGCTACTTCATTCCCTAAAGAGAACAGAGTCCAGCTTCCACGTTCAATAGGAAACACAGAAAACATAAATAAAGTGGTATTTACCAAAAGCCTGATTCCACACTTTATTAGGAATTTTGATAATTTTGTTCATATTCAACTGAAAGTTAAAAAAAAGCATAAATAAGCAAAAATTATGACACAGTGAGGTAAATTCTGTGCCTCTGTTTAAGTGGAGATCTCCAGGGCGGTGAGTATACGGCATGATCTCACCTTCACATACAGCAAGAAACATCATACACAGGAAATCCTACAAAGACCTGTGGGCCATTTCCGTCTGCTCAGAAACCTCCGTGGGGCTGCAATTTTTATTTTGCTCTGTAAATGTTTCCTCCATTCATGACAAACGACAGCGGTTTTACACCCTTGCAAAGAGGAAGCTCGAAATCCCTGATCTAGATACGAGACAGCCCGTCCCTGCCCGGACACGCTTTCCCCATCAGATAAAAGTTTAAAAAAGAAACAACGTAATCGGGAAAAGGTTGCTCTCCAAAGGCAGAACAAAACAAAAAAATGCAGCAGCACAAAAAAAGATGGTGTTTTAAAAGTAATTTTGGAAAGAGCCTCGGTTGGACTTAATGATCTTAAAGGTCTTTTCCAACCAA
>VYZW01043741.1:0-24271 GCA_013401315.1 Balaeniceps rex | reverse complement strand
AGGGGGGGGGGCGGGCAGGGAGGAGGGGGACAAGTGTGTCACTAGAGGAAGGAGGGCAGGGACACTAACCACAAGATTGGTGAGGTGCAAAGATGGCATGCTCAGACCAAAGAAAAGCCTTTCCAAAGGAAGACGAAAGTGAAATAACCCCAATTTTCGCTAAAGCTTTGGAGAGATAGAGCCAGCAGCTGAAAAAAAAAAACCAAAAGAAAAAAAAAAACTTAAAAAAAAAGAGAAAGAAAGGAAAAAAATTAAAGACAAGGATCCAATCATAAACCAATCCAAGCACACTTCACAAGAAATGTGGCCGGCGGAGCTGCTGCGCGGGGAGCCAAACCCAGGGCAGACTCAAAAGAAGTCGGAAGGTGCCGAGCTCCGGGGAATGTGCCCCCGGCACGGAGTGGGGCTGCTGCCGCAGGTCCTTGTTTGTTTTTTTGAGGTGCCCCCAAGAGTTTTGGGGGTTTTTGACTTTTTTTTTTTTTTTAAAATAAGGAAAAAAGGAAAAAAAAAAAGGCGGAAGAACCCAGCTCTTTCGGTCTGAGGCTGTAGGACTCTTACCCCACTTCCACCCTCTCTGCCTGCACTGGTCCACCACCTCCCCACCTCGCTGCCCACACCTGCGTGGCAGGGATAAGCCTGGCTTAAGCACACAGAGGAAGAGGAGCTCCAGCTCCACCCATTGGGGCAGCCCCAGCGGGGAGAGGTTCACCATCATGAGCCCCTCTGGCTCCTGCCTGGGACAGAGGCTCCGGGACCAACGCCAGGCACATATCCCCTTGGGAAAACCCCAGAGCAGAGCTGGCAGCACCACATCCCATTTTGGGGATGGGCAGATTGCGACTGGGTTTGGCGGCACAGCCGGTCTTGCGGCGGCTGGTGGGTTTCTCCAGGCCAAGACCGATGGAGCCCAGGGGGGTCTCCTCGCCAACAGGTACAAGAAAACAAAGCTGGAGCCAAGGAGGCAAAGTTGGAGCCTGCACCTGGGTCCCCGCAACCTCCCTGAATATCTCCTGTGCCAAGCCAGCAGGGAAGGCCCCAAGCCAAGCACAGGGTACGGGCGGCGAGAGAAAATGCTGCTTTTCGCGGAGCCCTCCTGTGCCCGACTCTCCCCTCGCTCCCCTCAGCTTCATCCCCCTGGCTGCCTGGGGACATCCAAGCCTCTGTGTCCGGGGGGGCTCATGCTGACCGATGCAGCCAGGACGGCCAAGCCGGTGCCAGAGGCACATGTGGCTTCGAAGTGCCTGCGTGTCCCCAGCCAGCGGCATCGCAGGGTGACCCTGAGCCAGGCGGGAGGTGGCCCTCCCTGGGACAGAAACACCCAGGACCGAGACCCCCGTGCGGCTCCCCTGGCTCCTGCAGTGCCAGAGACGTGGCAGAGCTTCCCTTCTCGGGGGTCGCCCCAAAGGGGAACCTGCCTAAAGAGTCTCCAGTGGAGCTGGTGCCGTCTGCCTTCCCCTGCTATCTCCTACCGCCGCTGTGCTCGTCACAGCCCTACCTCCATGGGCACCTTGTTGCCTCGCCGGGTGCCCCAGGCTCGGCAGCAATCCTGGCCAGCCGGCCACCCCCTGTGCCTCCGGGACGCCCCAGAGGTGGGAGTCATGTCCAAAAGCAGTTCCCTCATGCGAAAGAGCTAGTTCCTTCCCGGCATGCTCTCCTAAAACCTCACCAACCTTCCTACTAAACTGAACAGGGGGGAGCGGTCGTAAAACGGATCCCGGCCATCANGTGATGTCGGAGTCGGGGTTCGAGAAGGTAGGGGAGGGGGGGAGATCAGCCATGCGCTCGCTCATGCATGTGTTGAAAAGAGGAGAGCTGTTGCAGCCAGAGATATCTGAACTAAGGTTAGTACAACAAGATAGAAGACAGGTTAACACCAGCTGTTCCAAACAGAGAGAGCAAGAATAGGAATTTTGCTTTTTTTGGGGGGTTCCTTTTTTTTTCTCGTTTGGGTTTTGGGGTGGGGTTTTTTTCTGCTTAAACCAAGGGATGTCGGGAAATAAAGACCTGCCTGTCCACTACATCTCTAAAGGAAGCCACCAACGGCTGTTGGCTATAAAGGGTGGAGAAAAGAGTGACCCAAGGAACTGGTGCAAACAGTGGGGATTCCCCTCACTGGCTTTGCGGGCAACATGGGGACACAGCGGGTGGCATGACGGTCGCTGCCACCCCCACCGCCGAAGGGAATCTCTCCCTGTGCCGTGGCACGGGGGGGATGCCTCCACAGCAGGTGCGGTTGGTTGGGCCATGCGGCTCAGCACCCTGCTCCCCCTGCCCGCCAGGGCAGACCCCTTCTCCAGGGTGGCCCATCCTCATCGCCGGCACTGCACCCTTCCAACCAGTGTGCGGGAAGCACACGGAGACACACAGCACATACCAGACAGACGGATGCTCAGACACCAGCGCGTGCACATGGACGCGTGCCCACCAGGGTGGAGGTCACGACGGCACGGGCTCTCGGCCTGCTGGACAGCCATGGCCCCCCGCCTCCCACCAGCGGCAAGCGAAGAGCCCGCGCCTCACAGCACTGTGTTACGGCTGGCAGTGGGAGCGTTGCCAGTGGCTTGTGGGTCCCTCGGGGTCCCGGCAGCCAATGCAGAAGAGAGCCATCGCAGGCAAGATGGGCCCTGACCAGCACCGGGGGGGCAACACATCCTCCCACGGCACAGCCCCAGGGAAGCGAACACCCTGCGCACGGTAGAGCCAATGGCGCTTCGTGTCTCATGGCTGCCTGTGCGTCCCAGCTGCCCTTAGAAGGAGCCGAAGCGCTCACCTGCCCACCAGCCTGAACCAGGGGAAGCGGTCGTAGAAAGGATCTCCGCCGGTCACCACGTTGTCACAGTCCTCGATGACGCTAGAAGGCACTTCTGCTGCACGGTCATACATTTCACGCATCAGGTCCAGACGTTGCCTGCAGGCAGAGGGGGATGCAGTGGGCAGTGGTGAGAAACTGGGCTGAGGCCAGCTGAGCCCTCTCCAGCACAGGCATCATTCACCCACCTCAGCTTCTCCAGGGTCCAGTAATGCGTCGCCCCGTTCTTCTGGTCCTGCACCTCTACAGCCACAATAGTCCGAGGGAACGGCCGCTTCTCCCGGTCCTTGGCAGCATCAGGAGGCAGCAGGTCGGGAGGGAGAGGCGAGTACAGTGTGTCCGTGAGGAGCACAAACTGGAACTGGACCTGGAGAGGGGTAGAGGGGGACAGTGAGCTGCCTGGGAGGACAGCGGGCTCTGCACAGTGCCCGAGGAGGTGACCCCCTCCTCAGCACTTCCCCAGCTGTCCATGTTTATGGCCTCTGCCATGGGTGCCGCAGCAAGCCAGAGAGGAGCCCCGGGCACCCACCTTCTTCTTCAGCTCCACGCTGATGGCGTTGGCTTCCTTGAGGAAGATGGCGTTGCCCCAGAGCAGGTCGCGAAGGGAGGTGAACTGGTACCACTTCCACTTCCTGAAGGCCCAGAGGGCCAGCTCAAACTCACGGTCTGTCCACTGCACTGTGGGCACACGGATAGAAAGTCACCTCACCGGCGGAAAGGAGGACGTTGGTGCAGAGGTGCCCAGGGGACCTGCAGTCCTCTTGCTCCCGCAGAGAGCATCAAAACCCTGTGGTGGCACCCAGCCCTCACCTTCATCTTCAGGTTCTTCCTCTTCGTCGTTTGCCTCAGGGTAATACCTAGAGTCCATCTGCTTCTGTAAAGCCTCCAATTTGCTCTCATAGTCCTGGGGGAAGCAGAGGGAGGGATGATGCAGCCCAGAAGGGTTCCTTGCTGCCACCTTCCTCCATGCTGCCAAATAGCACTTCTCCCCCTCCCCATAGGAACCCCGCTTACTCTTTCCTCTGGATCCATGTTCATGGGGACAACCCCAAGAACAACAGGTTTCCCCTTGTTTTTAGGACACACAGAGCCACCCCATGCAAACTTCTGCCAGGACCTGGTCATGCCTGGGCAGCCTGAGAAGGAGCCAGGTCCTGGCCACCTACCAGCCTCTGCTGCTCAAGAAGGTAATTCGCCTCCTCCCGCTCCCTCCGGTACTGGTCCTCCAGTTCCTGGAGCCTGGGAGGAACAAGGAAGGAGAGGATGACCAACCTGTAAGTGGATACCCAACTCCCCATCACCCCAGCGCCCATGCCCTCACCGCTGCTCCATCTCCTGCTTCATGTCGATGCCCTGCTTCTCCAGCAGCTCTCTTTGGGCAAAAGCCCAGTCCACGGGCTCAGCAGGGGTCTCAGCACACGGGGTCCGCTCCCGCTCCTGCCGAGCCTGCTCGGGGTGGTTGAAGCGGAAGACGTGGCTCTTCCCCATGATGATGCGGTTTCCTACAGGGATGCATGTGGGGTGGGGAGAAAGGGTTTAATGTGGGACAACCTGCAGGGCCCCCATGGGATGGAGGGAGGTGGGTTAGAGCAGCACTGGTGTGCTGGCTCCAGGGACCCACCTGAGCGCAGGATGCTGGGCTCCGTCACCTTTTTGCCGTTCACGTAGGTGTCGGCACCTTCACAGGGCTCCAGGGTCACTATTACTGCAGAGATGGCAGGAGGGGGAGAGAGGGAGTGAAGGTAAGGTGGAAGCAGAGGGATAAATCTTGCATCTCCTGCTCTGCTGCTCCTGCAGCTTTGGAAAGGGAGAGCTGCCCCAGGTGGCACGCCAGGTGCAGAGTTGGGGGGACACTGGGGTACCCACCAGCAGCACCCACACCCTGGGCAACCAACGGGGCTTGGCCAACCTCATGTTAATCAGAGCAGTCCCAAGGACTAAAAGCAGCTGGAGACTGGACATGAGAAGAGATCAGAGCCTCCAGCACGCATCTCCAGCCTCCCCAGGCTCGTCCCTCAAAGGCCTTTCATGCCCAAGTTCCTGCTGGTTTGTGGGGTGGGCTCTGCTCTGTGTCTTGGGCGGGGGAATCATCTATGGTCTGCTCTTCCCTCCTGCCCTGTTCTCCCTGGCTTGCCTCACTGCAGCAGCTTCCACGTGCCTTGCACGAACTGTCCTCCCAGCTAGGTGAGGGCCATAGCTTGCTCTGGAAGCATGGAGAGGCCACAGCCATGCGGGAGAGCCCCACTAGTGTCAGGAGGGCAGGACCTCTGGCTGGGGGCAGGTGCTGGGGACACGGAGAGGGACTGGGGTCCCCAGGAAAGTGGAGCCCCTCCAGACAAGGAATACCTTCGCCGCCAGTTTTGGTGTCGCTGCGGAAAAGGCAGTGCTCTTCTTTAATGAAGTGCCCGCTGAGAACGATGTCCTGCCTCTTCTCTGCATCTTCCCGGCCAACCCTGCCAGGGGGAAACCCAGCTCGATCCTTCCTCAAAGCAGCCCTTCCTTGGGCCTCCCCCCAACACCATCCTTGGGGCTGACAGGAGCAGCCCTTGGTGCACAGCAGGACCAACTTCCCTAGTGAGATTTCCAGGCAAATACACTTTTCCCACACGGCTATGGCACTTTGGGGATGCCCCGGGCATGGTGCTCAGCGCGGGGACAGCTGTCACCCTGCTGCTCACCCAGAACAGTCAGGCACTGAGATATGGGCTAGGCTCCCACCACTCCACAGGACATGGCCCTCACCTTGTTATCCCGTCTTTGATGTAGTAGAGAAGACACTCGGACATGAGCGGGTCTTCATTCAGGTTGACCAAGTGGGGCGTCTGGGGAAGATGAACAAGGAGTCACCCGGGTGCGCCCCATCTACCCGGGTGCTGAGGGATGCTCCCGAGGGAGGTGGGAACTCAGCAGCACCTCAGGCTTCCCCCTGCATGGGACCTCCTGCCCTCCATAGCTCCAGGACAACATGCCCAGGCAGGTACTTTTCAAGGGGACTGCAGAGAACTGAGCAGCCAGGATGAGGATGACCTGCCTCCACACACCTCCTTGCTTTCCTCATCAAAGGGCTGAGCCCTGGGCACCCTTCCCACGGCTGCCTTTGAAAATTCGTGTTGCAAACAGGCCCAACACAGAGCTGAACACTTCCCATGGGGAGTCCCTGATATGGCTTAGTGTCTCCTGGGGCAGGACCCTGCTCGCCTGTGCCACATGTCCATGGGCCCTTGCCTCACTGTAGCCCCCAGCTCTGCTGCAGACAGTGTAGCTGAGGCAGAGACACGTCCCATGCAGCGCCTGGTTTAGGATGAGAAGAACTAAAAGTGCCCATTTTCCTCCACTGACGGTACAAGGACAGATGAAGCACCTAAAAGAGCAGGTCCCAGAGCAGAGGTTCAACCAAAAGTAGCGGAGACCTGAAGCTGTATCTCCAGTCTGAATTTCACTCCCTGGTCTCCTCCCTAACGGCTCCCTCCCATCACCTTCTTCCCCTGGGTCACAAACCACTTTGTTCTCGATGAGAGGGAATTTTCTGTCCCAGCCACAGACCTCTCCGGCTGCAGCTAGCTTATCTCACCCCATTGCAAGCTGCTGTGATTGCACCTTCAGCCAACAGGCAAAGTCCCGGGAGTATCAGTAGGTGAAGTTCTGAGTTTCCCAGAAATAAGAACAGAGACTGTAAGAAATGTCTTATCAGCTGACACCCGGCGTGCAGAGGTTTCCCTGTCACAACAGTGCTACAAGCCCTGGCTGACAGGAGAGACTCACTCCAAATAGTGCAGGAGAGCCAGAGGTCAAGGGAAACGCAGGCTCTTTTCCACAGTGGCTGGCAGGAATAAGTTGGCTGTAACATTTAACCTCAGGCTGCTCTAGGCAGACATGTAGTCCCGGGGTCTGAGACTCCTTCAGCTTGCAGTTTTTCTCCAGATTTGCAAGGCTGGCTAGTAGAAGGCAGATGATCTACCTTCCACTGAGGTCCTTGGAGACGTAACCACCCCAGCGATGGCATACAGCAGGACAACAAAGTCCTGCCCTGCTTTGCCCTTAATGAAATGGGGTTTTGCACGCTATCAATACTAACTTTCCTTACCAGCTACTGGAGAAGTCAGAGGAGTTTCCACCTGCCAGACAGCTGAAGAGCAAGGAGGCACCAAGACCACCACAGCAATGCCCCACCTCCAAGACCAACCTGCTTTGGGGAATAAACCCCCACACTTTCTAAAAAAGGTCTGGGGTCCTAACAGGCAGCAGTTGAGACAAGAATGAGAAAGACAGACAACGGTGTAGAAATTTTTCCTAAGAGCCACGCAAGGGGAAGGTCCTGAAGCCTTCATCACCAAATGTCACCACCTCAGCTGGGGACACACACATCTACTAAGACATTTGGCCAAACCAACCAGCATCAGCTGCCAGGGCAGCTCACAGAGCATCCCTTGGTGTGTTGGGAGAGCTGAGCAAGTGCCCCTGGTCCTACCCACACATGCCTGCACCTCAGCAGCCCGTGCTGCTCTGTGGGCTTCACGGGGTTGGGGCTGTAAACTGGATGTCACTACTGCAATGGTTACACAGACGAGCAAGGGGCAGCGATGTGCTGTAACTGGTGCTTGGCAGGGTTTGCTGGCACACAAACTCTTTGAGGCACAGCCAGTATTTTCTTAGAAAATACTTTCCAGGATGCTACAAGCAATAAAGAGTAGGGAATCTTTCCATGCTCACATTTCTCAGCAAGGACTTGCCAGTTTCAGGGGCAGCAATTTCAAATACCCCAAAGTATGGATTGTTATAAGCTGACACTGAAGTCCAACACAGTGATCATCAGCGAAGCCCCACCTGAATGAGGACAGCATCCAGGCAATGGGGGCTGGAAGTTTAGCCATGTGTTTCTACCAATGTTCATACCCAGCAGGGTCAACACTGGGATTTCCCCCGTAGGTTTCAGAGCCAAGAAAAGGCTAGTGAAATATTTGGGGCTGGCCGGCAGCGAAAGGACAGGTGGGAAGGGAGCTGCAGGGGTACAAACCAGCCCTCGTTTGCCAGGAAAAAGAGAATAAGATGATCCTACCTTTTTAGGAGAGAAAACACCCAAGGTGCCTCCGTCCTCCCTCATGGCCACCCCCATTTCGGCCAACAACGCTTCCCTGAAGGAGCAAGGGAAAGAAGAGCCTGTCAAAACCCCATGAGCCCCTGGAGCCAGCACTAGACAAGCCCAGGATGGGACCTGAGCCCACAGGTTTGCCCCATGAATCACAGCTGTAGGGCTTGCTTCAGCATTCTCCGTGCCTCAGGAGGGTTTCTCAGAGCAGACCATGTTCATGCAGGCTAACATAGTGGGCACTGGGGTGCCTGGGGGGTAGCCAGGGTACAGCTGAATGGTCAAATTGCCCGGCTGCCCCCAGGAACTGAACTGCTGTAGGCAAAGTGCAGAGGAGGGTAGATACCTGGGGAACCCCACCCTGTACCATCCCATCCCACCCCAAACCACCCACCTCTCCATCCGGATTGCTTCTGTCCTCCGCAGCTTCTCCTCCCATGTCTCGTTCAGTTCTGCGATGATCTTCTCCGTTTCCTGGCAAGCATGGGGTTAGCAGGGGGTTAGCACATTCTACGGGCAGCAGACCTGCTCGCTCTGCCAGGTTCTGCCCAGCATGGTGCAGCAGGACACTGGTCCCAGTTTCAGGCTGGTTTAAACGAGCCACAGCAGCATTTCACCCATGTCTTTCCATCATCCCTGTCTTCAAAGAGCAAGGCACGAATACCAGCCTCTCCATCCCCTTGCTGCCAGCCCGTTCCTGCGCCATGCTGAGCCGGGAGCGCCCATCCCAAGCCAGGAGTGCCCATCCCACAGGGCAAAGGCATCAGTCACCCCGCGTGGAGTGCACAAGCCTCAGTGCAAGAGAGTTGAGCTGAGCCCTCCATCCTGCTGGGCGCCAGGCTCTTACCTTGAGCCTTTCAATCGCCTCTTCGCTGCCTGGAGCAAACATGATGCGCTCATGGAGGCTGGCGACAGAGGCGGCGCGGCTGGACAAGGCCGACAGGGAGGAAGAGGGGCTGATCCCGGCGATGGCGTTGGTCACTGTGGAGAGATTGTCATGGCGGTGACTCAGCTCTGCCCCTCTAGCATCATTATTGTTCTCAAAGTCGGACACATCTACAGGTGGGGAAGGAGGGATGGGCCAGGGAAAGACACATGGACAGGAAAAGAGAGAGAAAGAGAAAGATAGAGACAAGAAAAGCTGTTGGGAAAAATAAAAGAGTGGCTGGTGTGTTGAGAAGAAAGCCAGGAATTACGAGGAAAAGGCACAGGCGACAACACAGCAGCACAGGCAGCAGCAGGGCAAGGGCACAGGCATCTCTTCCCCCAGCCCAGACAGACCCCACAGGAACACAGCGCTGTTTTGGGAAGCAGCTGCAGGAATAGCCCTGGAGCCTTCCCAGGCTCCTGGGAATGCTTTTTTGCAACACCAGATCCTGCAGCCATCAGGTCTGGAATCAACCGTCCTCCCCAAGAGTGTGCCGCTGCCCCTGTCATCCTCTCCCACTGACACAGCCCAGGTGGATTTCCCTGCCCAGCTGCCCCAGATTAGTTGGATCTGGGGGCAGAGAATGAGAAGGGAAGAGGAGGAGAGGCGGTGGCCCTCTGCCTTACAGAGGGGTTGGGGGGACAGAGCAGGAGGAGCTGTGGGATCCCTTCACTGGCAGGGCCCAAGCCCCTGGCCCGCCGGAGCAGCATCTGGGCCGGGCAGCCAGAGAGAGAGCAAAGTGAGGGCAGCGTAGCAACACACCCATTACAGGCAGCGGTGCTTGCCTGCCAGCACCCTGAGCATCAGCTGCCACCAGTCCCCGTGGCAAAGGGACCCAGGTATCAGAGATGCTCCTCCAGCCTCGAGAAGTCACAGGGGCTCGGTGCGCTATGCTGGAGGCGGGCAGGGCACAGGTTAGCAGGTGCAGTGTTAGTCACCCATCTCCATCAGCCTGCATCCCGGGGAGCCAAGCCAGGAGGGGACGGGCCAGGTCCCTGTCTCCTCAGTGGGCTCGCCACAGCCTGACTGCACTGCCTGGCCCAGGAAAGGATGGGGCGATAGTGCTTATCCACAGGCAAAAACCTACTGGCCATCACCATACACCCCTCCATCAGGAGAGCACTGCGCCAGCCCGCCCAAGCACTGCGCCGGGCTTCAGTCCCGATGAGCCCCAGTGCCAGCAGAAGCAGCAACAGCAGCAGTAGCAGCAACAGGAAACATCATGACAGCACGGAGGAAGGAGTCACCGTGTGGATCGGGCCCTTGGCACAGTGGAGGGGGAGGACACCGGTCCCTCTGAGCGCTATCCCGAGCCCAGGTGCTAACCACGACTCTCCCACCATCCCCTTTGCCAGCTCCCTGGGGACGGCCATCCTGTGGGCAAGCGCCTCTCCATCTGCTGGGGCCAGCTATGGGAGCCCTTCCTCACGCTGCACACGTGCCCCTGGGTGCAGCCTATGCCTCCCAAAAGCCATGAAGCAAGAGAGAGTACCAGTGATGGGGAATACACACATTTGGATCCTCCCGCAGCAGGATGGGCTAAGAGAGAGAGAGAGGGCAGGGAGCAGGGATAAGACAGAGAGAACAGAACAAGAGTGGGTTCATCTCAGTAGGATTTCCAACAGCACACAGAGAAGAGGCCACGGACAGGTGCAGCCCTGGGAACATCTTCCTGGCACCTCTGCCAGGTGCAGGATGCTGAAGACAGGAGGTGGAGTGGGAGAAGGGGAGGTCTGCTGGGGGTAAAGCAGCTCCTCCTGCTTACAGGAGTGGGCTGGGGGTTGTGAACGTACACACAGGGGCTCGCTGGAGGCATCCTGATGACGTTTTGGCAGCATGATGCTGCCACGTGGCCAGCAGAGCAGGATGCAGGACAGCTGCAGGGACGCCAGCCCTGCAGGCAGGGGGGACTCCAGCCCACCTCTGCCTGGAGCCACTGCCAGAGACCACTGGGTGGTACCTACTGTCAATGATGTCCCCAAGGCCCTGGGCATAGAGAAGGTCGCGCAGGCGTGCCACCTCGTCCTTCAGCTCCCGGATTAGCTTGTTGTTGGGGTCCTCATTGATGACGGCATTGCAGCGGATCTGCTTGGCACGGTCGGCATACCTAGGAAAAGGCAGAGCCCTGAGCACCAGCAGGGGGGGCAAACCCCCAGCTGCTGGGCAAGCAGGAGTGCCACCAAGCCCCTCCAGCAAGCAATCCTTTGGAGGATCCCAGCACTGGGACAATCCTTTGGCCTCTTGGCTGAGGTTGCAGGGTCCCCCCACAGCACCCCCCCAGCCACAGAGGTGGAGATCACGTGGCAGCGTTTGGGTTTCAGAGACCACCCCTGCCCTCACCTGCTGTGGGAGGATGAGGGTACTTCATCCTACCTGAGGGTGCTGAGGGTCTCATCGTAGTTGATGTCAGCAGGACTGAGAGCAGCGACCATGGCTGTCCTGGAGTTGCCCCCTGCCCGGACAGATACACTTGCATCAGGGAGACGCTGGTCCCCACGCCAGCCATCGCCCTCCACTCGGTAGCTGTGCCTGCTGCCGAGCCCGTACCTCCCACCCGTGTCCTCACCCAGGTTCTCCCGCAGCAGCCAGGTCAGCACTGAGTCCCGGTAGGGGATGAAATCCGTCTTCTTCTTCTTTTTGTTCTGGGGGATGGAGAGTGGTGGGAAGGGCTGTCAGGCTGCTTGCTCACTTCAAATGGAAGGTGACAGCCAGTCCCCAGCCATGGGGACTCAGAGGCAGATGCTCTGCCCAGCCACCGCAACCTCAGGCAGCTCTGCTCAGCTCCACAGGTCCTGCCTCTGAAATGCCCTGCCTGGGCTGGGCCGGGTGTTTAATACTGGGTACCGAGAGCCACAGGGTGAGGAGGGTGATGAGAATGCTGAGGGTTGTGCGAACCACTCAAAGTGTGGCTTGGGTCTGGGCAGAGCCTCACCCCCAAACCACCCTGCAACCCACTCCCACGGGCCTGTGGTAAAAACCAACCCCGACTTCCCCAGCCCAGCCAGGGCACATACCTTGTTCGGCCCCGAATCCTGCAAAGAAAGTGGAGAGACTGTTTAAGTGAGCTGCTCCCCTCTTTGGCACCCACCACAGCTCCCTGTCCCCCAAGCACAGAGAGGCAGATGCAGGTCACTGGGGAGACGGCAGCCTCACCAGCCCAGCTCGTCCCAGCCCTGGGGACAGCTTGGGATGTATCCACCCATCCCTTGGAGCCGGAATGCTCCATCCCTTGGAGCTGAGCCCATTCCTGCTGAGCTGAAACCGTTCCCCCACAGTGCTGCTGCTCGTCTGTGCGCCAGCTACCTACCATTTCAGCCAGGGCAGAGATGACTTTCCCCAGCGTGGTCAAGGACTTGTTGATGTTTGCTCCTTCCTGGTGGAGAGAGGAAAAGCCCAGATGCTCAGGCCCCATTTCAGAGTGGCGCTAAAGCCTGGTGCACCAGGAGGATGGGGAAGTCCCCATACAGGGTGGGCAAAAGGTCTTACTGGGTAACCAGCACCTCCCAGCTGGGACTCATGGACCCTGGTGGAACTGGCACTGGGCAGCTTTCAAACAAAACCCCATCAAGGATTTTGGCAGTGTAGCGGGCAAGGAACCAGCCAAGGAAAGGAGATGCCACAGCTGGGCACGAGGGGGCAGGATGTGGCATCCCTGCCGGTAGAAGGGGACCTCGCGCCAACTCTCACCTTTAGTCTTGTGCCCTTTGCGCCAGTGGAGTCAGCTCGCTCGCTCCCTGCCAGGTCCACCAAGCTGATTTTGCTGACCTGCAGGCAGAGACAAGGCTGTCAGCCCTGGCAGGCACAGCAAACTGGGCCCCGGCACGGAGCCAAAGAGGAAGCAAAGACCTCTTGCAAGGTGACACTACTGTGAGGGCAGAGATGGGCTCTGCGGTGTCATCCTTGCCGGGATTTGGCCAGGGACAGGCCTAACATCCTCACAGGCAGGGCTGGAGGGCACCACCTGCCAAATATCCTGTCCAGAGGCCAGTCCCTCAAGGGACTATGAGCCCAGCATGTGCCTGGGACTTATCACTGTCCTGTTTCAACCCTCCATTAGGCCGAACTATGTCATCCCAAGTGCTGTCAATAGCACATGAAGCCCTTCCCAGGTCCACGCGCAATCGCCCAAGTCACCCAGGCTCTGCTCTCACCTTCTCAGTGGTGATGTCTGTCTCAGCGTCATGCCGCTTCTGCGTGAAGATGATGTTGAACACAGCGTGGGAGCGGCTGCTGGTCTCATTCATGTTGGTGGCAGCCACTGTGCTGCAGGGAGAGGAGGACAGGGAGGTATGACACTCTGCACGGGACACTGGAGTGGCTGGTGCTGGGGCCAGGGCTCATTTCAGGACAGGGTACATGATGGGAAGGCAAGTTTGGAGGACAGGAGAGGACTCTGGGAGGAGACGTGCAAAAGTCCAGGCTTTCTCCTGCTGGCTCCAGGGCATTTTGAGAGCAGGAAGGAGGTAAGGTGAAAATAAGCGGGGAGTACCCAACACTCAGACAGGAGGGGACTGCCACCTCCAGAGCGGTCAGACCAGCAAAGCAAGGAAGTTAAGCAAGACCTTCTGGAGATGTCTGCAAGCTCTCCAAACCCTGGCCATCTCCTGCTCCCCCAACTCACCGGGCCTTGTTCCCAGAGTCCATGAGGTCCTGGATGTCATTGTAGGAGGTCACGGCCAGCTTGGAAAGGTCCTCAACATAAGGGCCCATAAGGGGATGCTCCCTTACTCGGAGGTTCCCCTTGTTCTTGGGGTTCAGGAGGTCCCTCACGCGCTCACAGTATATCTCCATGTAGCTCACCTAGAGCAGAGGGCACAGGCAGGGCTAGCGGCTGGCAGGACATGGATGCTCACTGCGTAGGCAGAATTAGGCCCTGCCCACCCACCCCACACCCAGTGATGGGACCCCCCAAAGAAGGGTCTGCACACCAGCATGGCTTGCAGAGCTGGGTGGGAGGCTGGAGCCAGACTAGGCAGGCAATGGGGTGCCTACCTCCACAGAGTAGGACATGTTGTCGTTGGTCGTGTCGTTGATGCGGGAGAAGAGGTCCTCGCACAGCTGCAGAGAGAAGAGCCAGGCTGCTCAGCCCCCCACCAGAAGGATGCTCCTGCCCAGGGTGCTCAGGCCACAGGATTTCTACCTTCTCACCCCAAAACCCAGAGCCCCTGAGTGCTGGGATGGCTCCTGGGGAGCTGGCAGAACACCCCCTGCTGATATCAGGGGCTCAGCATCCCCAGAGCCCCCCTGGCACCCTGCTGAGTCAGCATGCGGCAGCTCTCAGCAAGCACAGCTGGTGGGGGCTTGGCACTTGGTCTAAACACCAGCCTCATGTGGCTAGACCATAATTCATCTGGTCTCGGAGGAGTCCGGCGTGACTGTCCTTGTCCCCGCGCCCTCCAGCGGAGCCATGCCGGCTCACTGCTGCAACAAAGCTGCGGTAGACCTTGGCAAAGCCTGGCCCCACTCCCTCCCCGCTCCCCTCTTCCCTCCTTGCTCTGCTTTTCCTTTGGGTATCCCGCTGGGACCAGGGGAACAGGCAGCTTTTCACCAGGTGGTACCTGCGGGATGATGCCTTGCTGGTCCTTTTCCTGCTTCCCCATCATGGTGTAGGATTTTCCAGCACCCGTCTGCCCGTAGGCGAAGATGCAGACGTTATAGCCTTCGAAGGCGTGTTGCAACATCTCCTCGCCGATGTCCCGGTACACTTGCTTCTGAGATGCATAGTTGATGTCTGCAGGCTGCAGAGAGGAGGGGGGCAAGGAGAAATTTGGCAAGGAGGTCCTCCTGCCTCTCCCCAGCCCAGCCCAGTGCTCCAGGCAGGCTCAGGCCTCCTGCCGCTTACCGTGGTGTGGGACCAGTAGGAATAGTCAAAGCTGAAGCTTTTTGGTGTCTCTTTGGGCTGCTTCGGGTTCAGGATAGCTAGGGGCAAACAGATGGGAACATGAGGCCACCCAGCCACCCCTGGCACCCCCACCACCCACATACGCTTGTGAGGGGAGAAGTGTGATGTCCGAAGTGGTCCTGGAAAGCAGGAGCGGGACCCTCCAGCTCTGCAGATGGGTCTAGAGCCCGCAGACCCCAACAGTCCCAGCAGAGGAGGTGGGTGTCACAGCTGGCAGAGCCTGCACCAGCCCAGCAAGCAGGGCAGAGCCTTGCCCAAACATCCTGCTGGGCACAGTGTGGGGGAAGCAACTCCTTCCCTCAGGCTCCTTCCTGCTTTGGCGTCTGCCCATGGGAGTCTGGCACCAGCACGGGAGGATCACAGCCTTCCTTCACCCCACAGCTGGGGGTGCCGTGCCCAAAGCCACATGCATTGGCACTGTGGGGTGGGAGCAGCCACAGCCCCATCAGGGCTCCCCTACGCTCCCTCTGGCTCCTGCCTCTCCTCCCCTGTGCTTTTTTTTGGGTACCCAGCCCCAGCAGGGTGATTAATGCACTGCCAGCGGAAACAAGAGCCTGCTTTTTCCCATCCCCTGGTGAAAAGGATGTTGCCATGGAAATTGGAGACTGCATCACTTCTCTTCCTTGCTCACTGCTTTTTTTCTCCCCCTGTAGAGTGTTTACAATGGGTTTTTTTCTGAAACAACAGATGCATCAGAAGAAACCCAAACTGGTGGGGTAATCACGAGATCCAGCCATCAGCCATGTTAGGCAACATTGAAATGACCTTGCAGGCCGTCTCAGCGCAGCTCCCGTGCCTGCAGCCCCCAGCCGCTCCCTGCCACCGCCGGGGACGAGGAGGCTGTACAGCACCAAGGCCAACAGAGCTCCCTCCATTGCAGCCCCAACCTGCCCTGCCCTGGGCCGGCACTCGGCCAGGGCTCGAACCTGCTCAGGATTCAAGCTGGGACCTTCCCAAGCAGCACCAGGCATGGTGCAGCCTGCTCCCCGCGGGGTTGGATGCCCCAGTGCATGGTGTTATGGATATGGATGCTTTCTGCTCCAAATTCCTCCTCCATTGCCACAACAGATTCTCCCCCGGGAGGGATCCCTGCCTGAGATCCATCCATCCCTGCCCGCAAAGTCAGCAAGGCAGGTGGAGGGTGGAAGCAGGGTCAGAATCCAGCCCCGACTGCGAAACCACAGCATGGTGCTGCTTGGATGCCCCTCACTGTGGGCAGGAGCCCAGCTCCAGCACCAAAGAAGTGGCTGGCTCCCTGCCTGCCTGCCCACTGGAGGCAGCGTGACTCAGATGTTCCAGATGCCTCCTGCATCCCACGCAGACTAATTACCAAAGCCAGAGCTGCTCTCTCAGGAGAAAGGGCAGGGAAGTGATAGCCCCATAGCAACTGCCCATCCTGCAGCTGCAAACGGGGACTTGGAGGTCCCTGCTGAGATCCAGACCAAAAAGGCACCAGGTCTTTCTGGGCAGCGCAGGTAGCCACAGGGGCTGCCCATCCCTGCCAGTGCCTGGTTGGCATGTGAGTGGCCATTGCAAAGAGAAGTGGGTGCGGAGGCCATGCAAAAAGTTGCGTGGAACATCTCCGATGGCTCCTGGGCTTCACCTGGCAGCTCTGTCATGCCACCCGTCCCCCTGGCTCTCAGCTTGGGTCTGTCTCTGCCCCAAGGAGGTGACCCTTGCCAGAGCAAACGGGAATATCACCCCCCTAAAAATGAGTCCAGTGGAGGCAAAAGCAGGAGCAGGCAGGATGGGGCCACACAGGGCAGCTGTTGTGCATCCCAGTGCCAGCCCATGCCGGGCATAGGGTGGAAGAGCAGCTGGGGACGGCACTGAGCAGTTCCAGACATCCCAGCTGCAGCCACGCAGCTGGCCCAGCAGGCCAGAGGCCGGTACACAGGGGAGAAGGGAGCACACGGAGAGCAGCCCGTCCCCGAGCTGAAACGCTGTCCACATGACCCTTTCATTCCCGTTTATTTGCCCCCACATGGCTGGATGCCGCTGGTGGGTTTTTTCCTCTCCTGTGACCAGGCATCCCAGGGCTTTTGCAAAGCTGCTGCAAAAAGATTCGTGCTCTGGCCAAAGGGGATTAAAAAAGGGGGGCGTGGGGAAGACAGACATACAGACAAGAGGGGGAGGAGGAAAACGTCTGGAGATGATCTTCATCTTCACCCTGAAGAGCCAGTGGCATGGCAGAGTGTAGCAAGTGGGCAAGTACTGAGCAGGATAAAAGCTGAGACCCACAGGAGAGAAAATAATCGACGTATTTTAAAGCCTGCAGAGGCATGGCTCCAGCTGGAGAATATTAATGGCCTTGCGGGATGAAAGCTGGGGTCCCTTCCTCACCATCCTGGTGGGAGCTGCCAGGAGAGGGGCCAGGGGTGTTGGTGCCAGGGCTAGTCCCCGCAGCCACACAGAGGGGGGGACGCCACGGGAACAAAGCGGCAGTGTCGGCAGGCAGGCGGGCGGACGCAGCACAGCGAGCCAAGGGGGTGGCAGCTGTAAATTTGGGGGGAAAAGGACCGCAAAGAAGGGCTGACCCCTTCCCTCCCTGGCCCCTGCTGCCCCGCATGGGGCTTAATGAATTAGGCAGAACAACAACCTCCCCCTCCCAGGTACGTGCAGGGGTCTCTGCAAATAATCCTGGGAAGGGGGAAACTTGCTCCTACCCCCTCCAAACATTTACTTTTGGCTTCTCTGCGAGGAGCCAGGGGTCCAAGACAGTCCCACTCTACCGGGGCCGGGGGGAGGCAGCCAGTACTACTGGCATCCTCCTGCCTCCCCCCAGCCAGCCACAGAAGCACGAAACAGAGCCACTCACCGGCGCCTGCTCCCCAGCCCCCTGGCCAAGGGGATTAGCCAACAGTTTGTCCATTCATGGAGAAAAACCTCGCTGTCAGCAAAGGGCTGGCCAGGGTGCTGCCCCTGGCCCTGCCCGCAGCCCTGCAAGTCCCCTGGTGTGGGCAGAGGGACGAGGGGTGTGAGACATGGCCTGGGCGGGCTTGCAGACAGCAGGGCTGGGGGCAGCAGGATGGGCACAGGCAGATCGCTCTGAGCAAACATGGCCGTGGCAGAGGTGGGGGATGCCCGATGCTTTTGACTGGGCCTGGGGCGTGGCAGGGCTCCCCCACCTGTCAGGACCAGAAGGGACGTCTCCCTTGCCTGCACCCAGGCCTGGGCATGCATGCAGCTCCTGCTGGGCCAGAAAGGCTTCCTCGCCGCGAGGGGAGCAGCCCCACACCCTGGGCAGACAGAGCATCCCTGTGCAACTGGGCAGGGAGAGCCCCACCTGGGACACCAGAGACCAGCAGGCACTGCCCCACAGACCCCCCCATTCCTGCTCCCCAGGCCTAGGGTGAGTGGGGGACCCAGCAGGGTCACAGAGCCACCCTGCACCCTTGGGTGCCCTCCTCTCCCTGCCGCCAGGGTTGTCATGGCAGCCTGGCAGTGCACACCGTGGGGGTGGCTGGCACTGGTGTTTCATCCACTGCCGCCGGTGACGTAGGAAGCCCCGGGCAGGCAGGCAGGGAGGGAGGGAGTTATTTTAGACACTGTCCCATCTGGAGGCTTCCAGAGCCAAAGAAGAGGGATTCGGCTGCCTTTCCCACCCTGTACTTCCAGCAGCCATTATTTAAAGAGGGGCAAATGCCGGACAAGCTCCTGACAGGACAGTTGGCCCCAAGCCCCCATGTTACATCCCCCCTCCTTGAGCACATCATTCCCTCAGCAAACTCTGCTCCTGCCCCTCCATCCTGCTGGTGTTGCAGCTCCAAGCCCTGCAGTGCACAGTACCCAGCCAAGCAGTGCCATCAGGAGTCACTCACTGGCTGGTGCACGGCTTCCACACTTTGGCAGGAAACCACAGGCCAGGCACCTGTGCACTGACATTTCCAGGCTCTTCTGATCCTTCCTCCCCCTTCACCTGCTGGGGGATGTTGCCCCGTTCAGTACCACCAAAACCCAAGGGCTCAGTGCCACGTAGATCCTGCCACTGCCATTTCGACAGCGGGACTACATTTCCCTGTGGGAAAGGTGACATCCCCCCCGACTGCCTCCTCCAAACAATGCCAGGTGCTATGGGCATCCACACCAAAGATCCCGGCGGTCCAGCACTCGCCATTGTGGCCGGACCATGTGTGCTTCTCCCTGGGCAGCACCCAAAGCCTTCCCAAGCCCCTCTGTCCCTGACACCGGCACTCACTGGTGGTGCTTCCTGACATCTGGATAATGCATTTAGATTCCCGGCTCATCTCCCGGGAGTTGAAGGGCCGGACACGCACCGCCACCTTCACAGATGCTCCCGCCATCGCGCTGGCTGCAGGTGGGTCCTGCTAGCGGGGAGCAGCAGCCGTCCTGCAAGGAGGGAAGAAAACAGGGTTAGGAAAGCTCACATCCCAATCCCCATCTCGCAGTTGTACCGGAAAAATGAACAGAAAGCCTGCGCAACGAAACCTCCTGGGAACACTGGTTTGCCTCTGTCCAAAAGATGACATTTTGTTTCATCCCTCAATCTGCCTGCATTTTGCGTTTCCCGCCTCCCCCATGTATCTCGGGTCAGGATCTCCTGCTTGGTCCCAGGGGACATCCCTGCCCTTACCCCAGGGCAGCACCCAGAGCCTCCATCACCCTGCGGCATCACTCGTTGGGTGCCCACAGCACAGGACAGGGCCACGTAGGCACCGTCAGCATCAGTGTGACTCCCGAGGAGCATTTTTTCCATTCTGGGGTGCCAACAGCACTGAGCAGGTAGCCCCTCACTTGCAAGCAAGCCCACAACCCCCTGCCCACCACCTGAGCCTTCTGCCTCTGCTCCAGCCCCAGCAGAGCAGGGACTGGGCAGCAGGATCGGGTGGAGGCAGGGAGGAAAACAATGGCATTCGTGTTGAGAAAGGAGGTGGCTGTTGAACACAACCACTGGTATTGGCCTCTCATTCAGCTCCCAGAAAAAGCAGAAGCATGGTGTCAGCAGGAGCAGCACTAGCCGGAAAGCCAGTGGCAATTGCACTGAGCTGAAGCTCCCAGTGCAGGATCATTTTTCCACTCCTTTTGCTAATAAATTATTAATCACAAACCTCACAAGACAAAACGAAGTGCTCTAACATCTCCCAGAGCAGCTGCTCATCCCAGCATTGGTGTCCAGGCTCTCTGCAGCTGGTCCCACCTTCCCCAAGCCCCAGCTAAGCCTCACTAGTGTTGCCCAGAAAAGGATGCTGGGGTCCTTCCCTTGACCACTGGGTTCTTCAGGATCAGCCCTGAAAAAAAATCCATTCCTGCCTTCTAACATCCATTCCCGCCTTCTAATGTCCATTCCCTTTCCTGCCTGCCCCTTGCTCCCTGGCTCCCCATGCTGAGCTTGCCAGCGGAAGAGGAGCTCAGCACCCTGCAGCACGGGCAGGCACTGGCTCCTCTGGCATCCCTGCCTGCAGGAGTCCTGCGAGGGTGTTTGCAAATGCCCTGGGGCTTTTTGAGCCTGGTCTTTGCCAGTGGCAGGCAATTGCTCACGCTGGGAGGAAGGAGATCAGGAGCAAGCAATGGCATAGCTCAGGTTATGTGGACCATGACCTGAAGGAAGTGGAGCAGTAAGGATGGGTCCTCAACATGAGATGGGCTTTCCCACAGTGGAAATGAAAAATACAGCTGAATCTGTGGAAAAGGAGGAAAAAAAAAAAAAAGAAGAAAAAAATAAATCCACAGAATGGAAAGTGTCCCAAGAGAAGGGGATGGTTTTAAGACTAACTGAGGTTTGACAGCTCCAGTTTAATTTCCAAAGCGGGTGGGAGGAAAACCAATGTATGCTCTGCCCAAAGGCAGGTATATTCATGGCACAGTGGAAAAATTTGCAGCCAGAAAGTATTATAAGCTCAGCGCTATCTTTCAAAAATGCTTTGTCTGTTTTAAAAGCAAGGCTGCATCCCCAACAACAGGAGGAGGACAAATCTCCCGTTAGAGTTCCCAAACAATGAAACAATGGGATATATTCTTGGGTGGAAGGGCTGCATCGTTATGAGGCCATCAGCTCAAGCTGCTCCACCCTGTGGCACCGCTGGCACTCAGGGATGGTGGATCTGTTGCTGGGCTAAACCCCACACAGCACCCAACCACTGCCCATGTCAAACACGTCCCTCTCCTCCTCCACAGCCAGGACAGCTCTCTTCCCCCTGCTCTGCAGTCTCTCCAGCTCCCAGGGCTTCGAAGAGGTGGGTCAGGTCCCTGAGCTCCCGCCTTGTGGCACAGCCCTCGGCAAGAGCCACCGGCACGGGAACAGCACACCCACCAGCGACCCCACCAGCCCTGGGACCGACCGCTGCCCACCATGGGCAGCTTCAGACCCTGCCCTCATTCCCTCAGTCCCCTGCACTGTTCCCATCACAGCCCCCTCTAGCCCTATCACTTCCTGTGAAGAAGCTTTGGTTTCTCTTTCGTCCCACTTTTCCAGGCACCTCATCTTGCTGCATGCCCTCCATCAGTGGCTGCTCGCCCTCCTCTGCTGGGAGTGCCCCCCAGCCCACCCTCGCTGGCAGTGAGAAGCCCCCTCCTTGCCAGCTCTCTCCCTGCCATCCCGACGTATTCCCAGCAAGCCACCTAGCTGGCCTAGCCCAGCAGCGTGGGCTCCTCTCCCTGCCAGTATTCCCTGCTGCAAAGCCACAAGCTCAGCTCCATTTTCTGTCTCCATACATTTCCTTCAGCTTCCTCGGTTGACGACGTGCCGCTTCCCTCCTGTTCCTCTGCAGCTCTTTAGTCCCATCTCTGCCACAGCAGCACAAGGACCCCATGCAGTGCCGTGCCCCCTTGGAGAGCGACGGCAGCCCCCTGCCCAGCTCCTTCCTGAGCCTCCTCTCCTTCCCCTGACTCTTATTTTCCCAGCTCGGCCACGGGGAGGAACTCAGCCTGCAGCCTACGTAATGTGGCAGCACCACCAGCCATGGCCAACACTGGTATCACCGGACACAGGCACTCAGCATCTTGCAGAGACGGGGGAGACACTGCAGTGGGCAGGCTGTGGACAGGCAGGGCAGGGACAGGCAGCCTCCTGCAGGGCAGGCGGGCGGCTCGAGCCCAGCCAGCTCGCTCTGCCTGGGGACAGTCAGCCACTGCCTGCTTAATCCGCCATCGAGAGAAATTCAATAAGCCACTATCAGCCTTTTGCTGGGAGCAGGCCAGAACAGCGGCCGCACTCCCCATTCTCTCCCTGCTCCTCCCAGCGTAACCCCACACACAAGGAAGATGGCAGAGGAGGACTGCAGAGTCCCTGTGGCCATGGTGCCAGGGGCCACATCTGGACCTGTACCCCAAGTCTGTAGGGCATCTCTTCCTCCCCATCCTGCACAGCCTGCTGTGCTCTGCCCATCACTACTGGCACACCCGCCAGCCCTCGGTGATGAGTGAAAGGCCTAGAGAGTGATGACTAACTGGATCAGCTAAGATTAATTGGGCAGAGATTAGGTAACGAGAGCTCTCTTAAATCCAACGGCTACTGACTGGCAGCCTTCCTGCCATCGCTGAGAGTGGGATTGGAAGCATTGTCCCCATCTGCCACCTGCAGCAAACTCTTCCCCTAAGGATGCTGAGGGGACATGCTGTGCTGCCTGTCCCCTGGGTGCTGCAGGACACCAGGGTTCAAGTGATGCTAAAGCTGGTTGGCACAACCAGGATGCCCCATTCCCTGCACCTAGCATGGGGCAGGGGCTGCCTTGCTGGGGCCGCAGGCAGGTCTGGTAGATGCCTGTGCTGAGGGAAACCCAAGGAGAGTTTTTCCTTTTGTCTGTGCGCTTCCCCACATCACCTTGGTGGCGAGGGCGGACACCTTGCCTGGCTGCACCTCCTGAGTCACGGTGCTCTCAGCTGCTGACAGGCTTTGCTGTAATGAGCCCTTCTCCTGCACCTCTCGTTGAGGCTCCCAGCTCCATCTGGGACCGCGGAACCCTGCCCTCCCTCTGGGGACAATGGGGACAGTGGGGGACCCTGGGGGCAGCTGGCCCGGATGATGCAGCACCATCAAGCGCCTGCCAGCTGAGCCTGGTGGCTGCTCCCTGCTTGCCTCTCACCCCATGCAGGGCAAGGGGCTGTGACAGTGCAGTTTTCCCCAAAGCAGGCAGGGAAGCAGCTCGGTGGATGGCCCAGGGCAGGGGCACGTGCCCTCCCTATCCCCAGCTGAAATCCAGCCTCCCGCTTCTCCAGTGCTATCATGGGCACCTTGCCCTGTGCCTCCTTGCCTCCCGCCCACCCCAATGGGGGACACAGCTTCAGGGCAGTGTTTGCAGCTCCCTGAGAATTTCAGTGTAGATTAAATTTGCAGGTAGCAAATTTAAGGCCGTGGATGAGGGGGTTTGCTCACCACCGGCCAGCTCCCTATCCCTGCTGCAAAGGCAAGTCACCACTCACTCTGTCGCTCATTCCCTCCATCCTCTCTTATGCACACTAAAGCCCACAGCAGGGAAAAGCCGCACAGAAAAGGAGAGCTCTGGTGGGTTACCAGCATGGCTGGGCACGGAGAGGGGTGGGCAGCCAGGGGTGGGAGGGGAACACCAGGTCCCGAGACCCCCCGGAGTTTGGGAGCTGCAGGTCTGGCCACACACAGGGAGGTGGGGGGTGGTGGTGACAAAATGGAGGTCAGCAGCAGCGTGCGGGGGTGCCCACCACACCCCTGGCTGTACCCCGGGGGGGGGGCATTGTGCCCCCCACAATGCCACCAAGACCACCTGCCGAGGGGCTGCTCTGGGCAGTGGGGCGTGGAAGGATGGCTGTGGGGTGGCAGGGGAGATGCTCAGCTGGTTCCTTGTCCTCCCCAAGCCCTGCAGCTGAGCTGTGGGACCTGAGCAGGCAGGAGACGCCAGCGCACAGGGGTCTGCAGAGTCCAGGGGAGGGGATGCTGCCCCATGGGGCAGGAGGAGGAGGAAGAGGCAGAACAATGGGGCAGGTGCAGGGCTGCTCCCTGGGAGCCAGGGTGGCCAAGCGCGAGGCTCTGCACCAGCCCCTCTGCCCAGGGACCACCCCTTCCTCCAGCCAGAAGCCATAGGTGCTGGCACACAGTGACATAGCGGCCCTCGCCCAGCTGCCCGCAAACACAATGTCAGCAGCAGCAGCTCGTCCTTGCGGGGCAAGCAAGAGCCTCGGCTTTGCAGCACCTTCACCAGCCGCCACCCCCTCAGGGGAGAGCCCCTGCTGCTCCCTCCAGCGCCGTCATTGACTCTGAAGTGTAATGATGATGGCACAACATGGCTCAGCTTCATGGCCAGAGCCACCTGCCCTGGAGGGGAGAGCAGGGGCGGCTCGGGGGTGAAAAGGGGTCCGTGTGCCCCCTCCCACAGGCTGCGGGGACGGCATCCTCCCCCTCCCCAGCCCAGGCTGGTGCCGGGGCCGCAGAGGCGTCGCCCCATCCCTGGGAAGGCCGTCCCCAGCGGGATCGTTCTGGAAGCCGGGGCAGCACTCGCCGGCTGCCGCGCTGGGGACCCACGGGCAGCCCCCGCCCGGCCTCCCTCCCCCGTGCCTCGGGGGGCCCCGCAAAATGGCCGCCGGCCGCAGCCCCCCGCCCCGCCGGGCCCCTGGGAG
>VYZW01043720.1:0-40328 GCA_013401315.1 Balaeniceps rex | reverse complement strand
TTCAAAGAGGAAACTCTCAAAATAGTTACACTCCAAAGGAGCATCCTAGTGCCCAGAAGAAGGAAAGAAACTATTTCCTATTAGACTTGCCCCACTTCTCTAAAAGTGAGTTCAAATCAAACCTCTTGTGCCCAGATATAAAGCTGCCAGCACAAATTCTCCACCTTAATATTGGAGGGAGCAAAAACCCCAGATGCAGATGTGGCTGAACTATCGATCAAACNAATATTTATTTTCTTAAAATGCTTTTTTTTTTTAATCACTCAATGTTCATTTTTAATGTAGGAGGATAATAGTAAAATTGCCCTAGGGTCATTTAGCACAAATTTGAGCTTTTGGTGAGACTTTCTAGATGATACGTGATTGGCAATCATGTACAAAATGGGAACCCAAATGAATGATTTGCAAGGTTCTCTATGTCTGTTTTTAACATATAGATTAGAAAGTGAGTTATTGAACTAGTCTCAGAAGCTCTTCAATGCTCGTGCAAAGAATAGTCTTACATGAAGAAGGTGATGGAGCAGGAATTAAAGAACTCGCTCCTAATGCGTTACACACTGTTTGAGCTTCCTGGAGTACCCGTTTGTAAAGCTGGCTATGGCAAAAGTTCCCCAACTATTTTTCCAATTAAAATTCAAAAGAGCAGAGACCTATTTCTGACATCTTTCACTGTAGCGAAAATTAGTAAATAACTAAAATGGGAAATGACAAAGCATTTGGGTGAAAGCAGAATAAAAAGAAATGGGTTGTTTGTTACACTGTAAAGCCATTGTACAGAGAAGAAATGACGTGTTGTGCTGTCCATTGCTCTCCAGACCCAAGTAGAACTGCAAGCAGTAGGTTTACCAAGAAACTAAGAGTACAACTATGAGAAAATATGGGGTTTTTTCTCACTGATGCTTTCCAGGGAATAATCTGGCTACATATTAAATACCAATTAAGAATGTGAAAACAATCAGACTATTCCACTTGTACAGATAGGTCATTATCTAGAGGTACGGCGTGTTTTGTGGTTGGGGCAGCAGAACAGGACTCTGATTTGCTTTGTGCACTTGTGCCTACTGGTGTCCTGTAAGTGATGTGAAAGGAGCGGTGCTGCTCCTGCAGTGATGCTGTGTGATCGCCTTCAGATGCCTGGCAGTGGAGAGGCAGCCTCAGGAGCTGTCTCCTGGGTTCTGTTCTTAGTTCTCCAGCTGATGCTTATGTTGCCTGTGTTTTGAGATAGTCAAAATCTATTGTTACTGAAAACAGTTGCTTAGTGTTACATGGTTGTTATCACCTAATAAATGCCGTCTTATTTCAGAGACAAGATGCTAGCAATTCCCTTGCTGTCTTTTACCCTCTCCCCATGGCATATTGTATTTATCCTAGTCTTTAGATTTTTTTTTTTTAAAATAAAGTGGTTTCTGAGTTTTAGTGCAGAGTGTGCAACTGGTTTTGGCCTGCGGCAAAGCGACTTGTAGAGATGTTCCGCGGTGCTTTCTGAGCTGACACATGGTTGTTAGTGTTCACACAGGACTGAACTTTGACTTAGGGAACTGCTCTTGATCGCTGTTGGAAAGATGACCAAAATATCAAGTGTCTTTATACCTGTCCAAGTTGAATTGCTTTTCCCTAGTGACCAATGTAAACCAGGAAAACTGCTACAAAGGCAGGCGTGTGCCTAATCATGTCCATGTGTTAGAAAATCCTTCTTCCCTAGAGCTTCAAAACTCAAGCACGTGAAGGTGTGAATTTCTTGGGCTGCTCTCTTACCTTGAGACTGGGCCCCAGTGAACACGCACGGATTTTCCCAGGCTGGCGTCAGAGTGCCAGTGCACGCTGCTTTTTGGCAGGAAGATGGGGCATGATGTTCTTTGTATACTGAAGAATGGACCCGAACCAAAACGATTTTCCTCTCCAACATTTTCCATGCACAAACAATACACAGAGTTCCTGTGACTAAATGTCAGAGAAACCCGTCTTGAGTGCTGGATTTCTCAACGAAACTTTCTCCTAAACTTAATACAGCGTGGGGAGGTGAAGTAGTCACATCACTTATTTTTAGGTGCCTAAATCTGTTTTTAGGCAATAGAGTACAAGTCTGAGGGACCTAGAGTAGGAGACTGCTGACTAATTTAAGTTCTTGTCTCATAGACTAGAAAAATCCCATGCAAAGAACAATGATGCAGGAGAGATTTGAGTTTAGAAAGTAAGCGCGTGGTTTTGTGAGAGTGTAGAGGGAATGTTGCTCCTTTTGCTGCTTATTTGGCTGTTGGTTTGGCAGATTCTGAGAGGAAAAAAAATGTCCCTCTTGGCTAATACCCAATACTTGAGCCTGGTTTGCTCAGGAGAGTAATAATAATAATAATAGAGTTCCCAGTATCTGGGGGCACGCTGTTGCTGAACCTTATCTTCACAGTGCTCCAATATGCTGGGGCTCAAACAGTGACTCATTTTAGCAAATAGATGAAGGTGAGAAAGGAGGAGCAGCTTAATGAACAACAACAACCAAATGTTCATTAATTCAGTTAATCAGTTAAAGAATCAGTAATATCTGCTTTTCTGCAGATGAACTTCCTTACAAAACCATTACTCAGGATAATAAAAAAAGACCACGCTGGTTTCCCAGTGCTAGCACTAACCAGGTAGTATTACCTTGGAATACATAACAAATCCTGTTAAATAATCCACCTTTCAGAGGCTGAAACAGTGTCCCTTGGCTCATACCAGCCGAGGTTGATTGCTTCCTGCAGGGGGTTCTTATTCTACCACAGTAAAAACGCACCTTAAAAATTAGTTGCGAAAGCTACATTTTCTTTTAAATGAAAAGAGCTATATAACTGGATCTGCCTCCTTTTGTTCAGCATGATGTGGGAGACTGGCTTAGTGAACAGAACTAGAAATGTTTTGGTGATGGAGAGACCAGAAATGAATTGTTGTTCCTTGCGGTTTTTGCCTCCCACTCTCTCCAGCGCGCCAGAACACAAAACTCTCAAGTCATCAGAACTGGCCAGAACTGCAGCAGCTCTCTTAGAAATTGAGTGTCTGGAGTGATGCACGGTCTTTATGGGAAAAAAAAAAAAAAAAAAATATTGAATACTAGGCAGCAAATGCAGGTTTCTTTGCGTGATGCCAGTTCCAAACCTATACTTTAAGACCCTTCACAGCCACGCAGGAGAAGCAGGAAGCCCTTAAGAAAGGAATTGGTCAATGAGCTGGAAAGACATGCAGTATCCATGTGTTACATGAGGGAAATTCAGCCAGAAAGCCTCTCGCAAGAGCGAGCTAACACTTCAGTGAGTCAGCATCAGAGAAACCTCACTAACTTCACGGCCATTTGTGCAGTGACCTCTCTCGCAGGAGGAAAGCTATCGACTACCTGTGCTAACTTCCAGCAGCTTCTTTTGTCCAAAAAGTACATTCTGAATGATTGAAGGCTTTGTGTTGGGACCTGGCAGTCGCTAATGGATAGCAGAAGAAGCAGGAATTCTCTCTTTAAAGACTTCAAATGGACCTGTGCGCATATGTAGTCCCCTTCCTGACCTCTGTCCAAAAATATTCTTACTAGAGCCAAGTGGGGGAGAATAAATCCATTTTGTTATAACCACTGAACTTTGATATTTCATTTTCATGCCGCATTAGAATAGAAACAAAATCTTTCTCCAAGAAAGAATGACATCAGTCCGTCTGCTTCAGGATTACGAACCATGAGTGTCTTCATGCAGGTCTATCATTGCTCTTCTCCTCCAACGCAGGTCCACCAGCTTGCTTGGAAATAGTAAACAGTTAAAAAACTCTGGACAAAAGCTTCTGCTTGACAAAACCTCTTCAAACCAGCACATCACTGCAAGAGAATTCACTTTCAGAGTTTCATTGAGCTGAAAATGTTCTGATCGGCTGTAATTCACACTCCCCTGGTTTCATTCTCCTTCTGTGCATTGCTGCTGCACAGTGGATTGCGTAAACTCAGAAGCTAATTCTAAGCAGATGGACCTGATTTTAGTCGCTTTTTTTTGCCAGCCCCTCCATTTCTGTGCCAGCAAGAAATCCAGCCACGTTGGGAAACATCCTCTTTTACTTCTATACAAGGCAAACCAAAGAGCTTCTGCTGTAGCATTTGCTTTTTGGCCCTCGCAAGCTAAATGGATGCTTTCAACCAACAGCCACGGCTTTCGCTTTAGGTCAGTGTTCAAACAGTTCCCAAGCTTTTGTGCCTTCTCTCATTGAGCAAACAGTGGGTTCATATTTTCATGCTGTAAAACTTCTCCTGTTTGCTGGCACTCAATAAGCCTGTAGTATTGAGCTCTTAAGGGCAGACCAGTCTGTACTGGTCATCTGGGAAGTATGCAATACACTGAGCTGCGAGGTCAAAGTACCGACAGCAGCACAGATCCAAACATTTGTGCTGGAAAGGACATTTTCTATGGAAATTGCCAGGTTTGACACGGTAAAGTAACAATAATGCCAGCAAAATTGAGAGAATATAATTTCAAAACAGAGGAAAAACTGGTTATGTCAAACTACTTGGCTGCAGAATTTATTTAAAATACCAAACAGGTTAATGTGGTTAAAACAAAAATGAGACTTCCTAGCGTAACGAGAGGAAATGTTTCAGCTTACACCAGGTGGTTCTTGTCTTCTGTGATTGATTCCTGAAAACTCTTGAAATTTGGGCTTTTTAGCTCTGGGATTTGAGGACATTTCTATAGCCTTGGAGATGCACAAGTTTCATACACTAAGGCAAGATCAAATACCTGCTACCGTTCTCTCCATCCAAGCTAGAAGGGGGTACCTACACTTGCTACCAAAGCTTTGCATCCTTGATACCACCCCTTTTCTCTTTACTCCTTGAGATTTCTGTAGTACAATGTATTGAGGGCACGTCTGCCGTGTCATTGTTTTAATTATTTTAATTTTCTAACTGTGGTATGAACATAGGAGTCGGCTCCTTTAGCCCAGAAAAGTACGCCCTGCTCTTTGATCTGTGACCTTTCACTCCAGGACAGGAGTGAGCTTCATCTCGTACGTACGGGCCATTCACTGCTCATGTATTTGTACTCAGAGACTCCTGATGATTCGTTGTTCTTCTCCTTTGCCGAAATGGCAGCGTATCTGGAATAAAATCTTGGAAGCCACTGGTTTGTAAGCAGGGGTCCAACTTAAGGGGTTAAAAGATACAGGGAATTGATGCTGCAATACGTGGCCATCTGTAGCTGCCTTAATTCTAGCTCATATTTTTAAGGAGTAGAAGTCACACGCATCATTCAGCTACCCAGTGCCTTACAGGAAAGTAAAATATGGCATCAAAACACGGGAGGCAGCTCCAGCTTTGCAATATTAGGGAGCCTCCTGAATGTTAAGCAAAACAGCCCCTGTGAAATAGGAAAGTGTTGTTATTTTACTGGGGAGGGGGAACCAGAGACACGGAGGTTAAATAATGTCTTCTGGGAGCATGGAATTGATTCCAGGCCTCCCATATAACCTTCTGCTCCATCCTTGTGGCTTTTCCTTTCTTGTTGGTGCCACACGTCTGCAGCCACATATAAAAAACTACTGCGGCTTTGGGTTCTCGGCAAGACTTACGGCAGCCGGTCCGTGCAGACTGATGACCCTGTCACCGCCAAATGCAGTGCCTTGAAATTCAGTGCTGAGGAACACCGGCAAGGTGTAAGGGACACTTGCTGCTAGACTTATTCTTTGGATATGTACTTGTATTTATTTCTCCCCATATGCTATAACATATTTCACAAACATGGCATTTATTAGAGATCGAGATAAAAAATAGTATAGTGGTGTAGGAAGAAAAAGATTTATGGTTTAGGTACAGGGCTGAGGATGGGGAGAGCAGGCTTCTCTCTTTTGAGTAAGGTCTCTACTTTGGCTGTATAATGGAGATAAAATTCTCTTTCTTTAGGGCTATTCCTAAACTAGACTAAGTATCTGTGTGGCATCATTATCATAACGGAGCAGACAATATAATATTTGGGCCTACTTTGTTATTTTTATGTATATCATCCATCTTGTCATCGGCTTCTTCATCCCCACACTCTGGGGATTTTATCGCTCCCCTGGCACAAAGGATTCGAAGGTCCGCGCTCCCAAGGTGCGGCACGCCGTTCCCGTGAACCTTCGCTCGCTGAGGATCCAAATCGCTTACGGCGCAGAGAGCAGGAGCAAGGAACGAAGTACCTGTAGTTCTGAAATGTCTGTATTTTTAGCAAGCCGACCTGTTTTTATGTAAAGTGTGGTGTATTGGGAATCTCTTTGCTTTAAACAAAGTTACTCCCTTGCATTTAGCTGGCAGGCCATCCCAGGGCTTGAACATTAAAAAAGCTGGGCGTCTGTGGCTAGCTAAAATGTCACTGTAACTCCATTAAGAAAAGAACAAAATGGAGAAGGAGAAACAATTTAAATACTTCTAATGTGTCGGGGGGTGTGTGTGGAATACCAGTGCAAACTCTTCCAGGCTTCAGATTCATTTTAGATTTTATTATTTGGTAGAAATGACAAGTCTGTCTTGAAAAGGCTCATTAGAGCTCCTGGTGGTTGCTGGATTCTCTCGCACGGTGTTTTTGCGACCAGCTGACTGTAGTGCCTGGCTGACTCCGCAGGCGTTCCTGACTGCCTGCAAACCATCAAACACCCGCTGGAAATGGCAGCCTGAAATTGCTACCTAAGGGAAATCAGTCCTTTTGGCCGAAGAGCAATCCTGATGGCTACATCATCAAAAAGATTACAGCTGCTGGTTTGTTCGCAAAAAACACAGATGGAGAACGCCAACACCATCTCCCAGCTCTGCTTGCAGCATTATTCCCTCCGGTTTATTCTCCATTTCTGTGATGTTTGTAAAGCATCTCAAGAGGCAGGTGGTCAACGACTCCCAACGGGGGCCAATCTCACCATCTGAAATAGGGCATTTCTCTTTATTCTCGACTAGGACGTTAGCCATCCTGGGCATGTAGCCTGCCACAACAAGGTAGTGCGTCTGACTACAAATCTCCTTCTTGGGAAGTCTGCCTCCTTTCCCGGTGATCTAGAAGATTGCATTTCATCTGTAGGAATGTTCCTTGCCCGCTTTGAAACAGCGTTTGGATATTACAGTAAATATCTCTCTAGGTGAAAAACAATCTAAGCAGGGAGCTAAGCAAAATTATTAACGCCCTGCAGTCGAGCGGGGGCTGGATCTGTTCATTTACTTTGAGTTCCTCTGGTTTTGTAATGCAGGTTTCGCTGTAGGAAATGGAATAAACAATGTCCGTGAGGCATATAAGAGAAGAAAGTAATGCATCCATTTTCCATTTTCATGAATCTATTGCTACTTTAAAGATGTTCTCAGGGCACCGGTATATTTGGGAATTATGGGTTTGCTGCTTCGCAGCCAGGCACGGCCGTAAACTCAGATCAGCCTGGCTTACCAGAAAAGCGGTGTTTTACGGTTGTCCCAATTTTCTGTTCTGCAATTCAAAGATATTTCCTGACATTGACTCATCTGACTCACAGTCTGCCCATGACTCAAAGCATCAAGGTCAGGAAAGTACATGATCAAGATGCTTATCAAGACCTCCTGCCTGGGCTGAGTTTGGCCAGAAACCCCATGAAGAAGGCAGTGAGATCGCTTGTGAAACCAGGGTAAGTTCTACCAGCTCAGGACTGGGTCACACATTCTGTGATCGATGCCTTGAAGTCAAAATGGGGTTCTGCTGACAGGCATGGGGAGAGCGGGTAGTCAAAGCAAAATGCAGTTAACTGTAGTTATCTATTTTTAGACCTAAGGGAAAATAACTGGTTCCAGGGTTTAGCTGAGACATCTGCTGGCCTGCCTTTCATTTACCCTGAGGACTCCCCCCTTGGATGGAGCAGGGAGTGGTTCGGGTGTTATTAATGCGGGACAGTAAGAAAGGGTGATAGGGCACAGGGTCAGCAAGGACCGTTGAGTTGGCAACTAGAAGAGTTTTGAAAAGCCTGTGGTTTAACCCCGGGTGAATTCAATTTTTCTGAGTATTCTTCAAAAGCAAACCTCATTGCCATGCAGCAGCAATGCTCACAAATCCCATGCTTACGCAAGCAGGCTCCTACCGGCGACTGCTGACCAGCTCTGCCTCCAGCCAGATCCTTCCAGCCTACCTTGAGGCAAGGAGGAGAGACTTCATTTTGTGAAGGTAAAAATCCAGACAGTCTTGAGAATCCTGGGGGGAGACGATCAGGCTTGATTGCGAAGAAAGGAGCAATTTACAAAAAATAACTATGGATTTCTAAAGCAACACTGCTCATCACTTGTTTCTCTGGTTCAAATTAATCTTTTTAGAAGTTGCTGTTAAGGGGAATACAGTTGTGAAAACCTAAAGCTTTTCCGCCTACAGTATGATTTCTAGCAAATTTATATAGTGGGTACATTATTATAGCTAGGGACCCTTCCCTTAGTGAATTTGTTGGCAAAGTAGACAAATGCAGCTTCAGCAATACTGGGCTTTTGTTGCCTGTAAAATGACTTGGCTAGTGCGTGTCAACCTGCTACTCGGCAAAAGTCTTCCTGCCATCCCCCAAAATACTGGAAACAGAAGGACATTGGATTGTGCTGCTAGAGCGGGGTCCAACAAAAAGCTTCAAACCCGCGTACTGTTTGTCTGAGCTCTCAAGGGAAGGTCTGGCTGGGTCACGTCTCGTATCTTTAAATCTTCCTGGGACTGGCTTGATTTTTCCCTTGCCTACTTGTGCGTGGTGCTAACCACTGAGCCGTATTTCTGTGCACAGTGCTGTGCTATCGGTTGTAGACCCATATGTAGGGGAGGCTTTACCGTAAGGCCAACAAAACCCTTTTACACCGTTTTCCCAGGGGAACAAACCCCTTCCTATCCAAGCTCCACGTTTGGGAAATGGCCGTTCAATGACACAGACAAAGCCCGAGCTCTCAAAATAACGAAACCATGCTGCGTTAGCATGAATTGTCAATATTTTTAAGAAGAGGACAGGAAAGATATGCTGAATTATTTATGTTGATGGAGAATGGATAAAAATACCTTGAGAAAGGGGAAAGTGTTTAATTGTATGTGTAATGTATGTAAACGCACGTATGACATCAGAAATCTGATGAAGGGGAAACTGTACGTACTTGAAGTTTGTACGAACCTTGCTATTATATCTTCCCTGGTTAAAAATAGACTGGGCAGGGTACTTGGAGAGGCACAGAAGAGAACACCCCCCACTGTATTTCTCCGTTACTGATTTCCTACATGCTCTGAACTGCATTAACTGATCAACTAGGCCTTGACTTGGAGAAGGTCTTGGTAGTGATGGAAAACAAACCCAGTAATTTCTGTATTTTCCTCAATAATAGGATTTTGGGAATAGGCATTCTTGAAGGGGGCAAGGGTTAGGAACCTGCTCCCAGGTAGTTGAGCTGCAAAACACCACTTTTTTCAGGACTGAAGGGACTTTCCTTTGGAATCATCTTGTGGTAAACTGCAGTAAGATCCTCTACAGCCCGTTCCTGCTCTCAGCATCCCTCCCTTTCCTATTCTGTTGTGATCTGGTTCCAGATTCGTATTTGCTGGGGTGCCTGTCTTTGCATCCTAAGTGTTACGCTGCCAAACAAGCATATTAATTAGTGCTCTTCACCGTCCTACCCCGTGTGCCTGGCAGGTTTCCACAGATACTTTTAGCCTGGTCTCCCTTTTCTCTTTAGCCGTTGCATAGCTAAGTAAAAAATGTGGGTTTGAGATAGAGAACAAGTTCTGTGGTGCACATAATTATAATTACAGGAGCTTTTTCTTTCCCGAGGTGTCAGATATCAGCAATCTATTCAGATTCGGGTTTTAATTAACAATACAGCTTAGAAGAGGTCTTAAAATGGCTGCTTGGTGGTTTCAGCCAATCTATCTATTTAAGCTTGGATCCGGACTCCTAGGAGGGGCAAATTGGCCCATGTTTCTAATAACTTCTAATAACTTCTTCCTTTGTGCAAGCAGAGAGAACTGTTTTTCTTCTAGGCTCTTTCCATCAATAGATATTGATCACTTAACAAAGCCGGTCTTTCAGCTCCGAAAGGCCTTTGATTAAAATTTCACTTGGCAGCCTCTTGGATTAGATATTTTATCATCATCATGAACACTAGAGCCCCATAATATGAAAAAGGAAATGAAACGAGGAGGCAGTAACCTGAAGTAAGAAGTGGAAAATTATGTATTAAATGCCAGACACATACTCATAGATACTGCTGTGCCACTTTACATATTGTGCAGTCAATTAGATTTCACAGGCATGGGTGTAATCACTGCAGAAAAAAAAAATCTCAGGGGCTAAAAAGATGCTATTTAATCTGAGCGTTCTGAGTAGTACCTGTAGATCTTAAGGGTTTTGTGAAGAGGCTGTAGATTTTCTGCTATGTTCTTGTGGTAATTGGAACTCTCTCTGCCTTGGAAAACTGAGTTTTGAATAGGAAACACACTGTCCGCTACCAAATCTGCTCTGATATAGCTGAAGTTTCAGCTTTCTCTTTGTTTTTACCAGAAAACTCCATACCACATGGGGAGATAGCTGATATTACGAATAAACGCTACTGGAGATGAGTCAGCTGCAGAGGAGGAGAGGACTGTTCAAGTAACTTTCTGTAGAAAGAAAAAAATAAAAAAATCTTTCGAGATTCAACAAAAAGGAAGGCAGCAGCACTTTATTTAGCTGTAAGGCAGCAGCGATGATCAGAGACGACAAAGGAAGATTTTTTTTTTTTTTTTTTTTTAAATGCAAGAAGCAGGAAAAAAAAAGAATCTGTGGCAAGTGATCCATTCTGGCACTTAGAGGCTACTGATAATGCCTAGGTGGGTGGTTTGACCCTTTCTTATGTGGTTCTTTAAGCTGTTTCAGCAAGGAGCTCTTTAGGGGACAATGCATTGAGCTGAATTTGGTTAAGTGTGTTTCTCCAAAACAACATCCATTTTTAAGTTTATGATAAATAGTTGCAACCACAGTCATCGAGAGAGAATGAAGGAGTAAAACCAGATGATAGGAGACTTACAGATCTTCTGCCATTTCCCTCTCAGAAATGAGACTTATTTGGGGACCTCCGATGTCAAAGCTCTGGAGGCTTGGAAGTTACTTGGGAGAAATGAGATCTTCTCTCACAACAGAATCAAGCTGGTGTTGAGGAGGACATGGAAGAAAGCAGACACACAACAGAATGTACTTAAAGTTATTAACAAACTGTTAATTATTTGGTTTCCTGTGCTGCTTCCAAGTGCTAACACTTGGAAAGGCAGCAAATCCCCAGGAAAAGGTTAGGTTCACCAAAAGGTAATAAGTGCCACTTTTCAGTTATTCTACAGGCAAGTAAATTTGTATATTTATCTAAGTCATTGCACTTACCTCTGCAATGCACATGCTTATATCGGACCGAGTTACTTTGGTAGCCTTTATAACCAATAGACAAAGATAAACACAGACAAAAAGCGAAGAACTCTAATTTTTCTCAACAGATTGAAGGTCCTATAGCTTATGTTATCTCTCCCGTTCTGTGGGAAGGTAATTAAGCAAAACCCAACAGTTTCCTGACTGGGGGGGATCTCTCATGAGCTCAGTCAGAGCGTGGGAAAGATGGAAACATTTTTGTTCTATTTTAACCTAATTCTCTCACCAGGTCTCTTCTTCAAAGGTCACAGAACAATTTTTTTTTTTTTTAAACGGTTATTAGATCTTAGTCTGTGAGTAAGAAAAACAGCACAACATCTGCAAAGGTTAATGCTGACTTGACCAACCCTCTTTTAAAAGGCGAGGCTGTACTTCTGTGACCTGGAGCTGCCAGTGCTGCAGATTTTGTGCAGTTACAGGACACAGAAACCATCTCACGGAGATGGGAGTCTGGGGAGAGAACCACCAGGACAGGAGAGCAAATGATATTAAGGGGAGGAGAAGATTTCACAAGTCCCAGTTCCCACATTTGAGGTTTTGGGGTTGTTGAAACAGAATTTGATTTGTTCTTTAAGACCCACGTGCCTGCTGTTACGCTGCACCCGCTGCCTAACAGAACCAGATCAAATGGAAACACGTTTGCCGATCCCTTGAAATGTATAAATAGTACAAAGTTCTTGTAATCCAGGCAAGAAAGTGCCAAGTGGTGTATCGCCACCTTCCTCTTCTTCATCTTACACTGTTATAAGATCCAGATGTCACTGTGACCAGAAAAATACAGCTTCAGAGATCACCGTTACTGAATGTGCTGCAATGTAGGTTTTCTACTTGAATAAATTCACGGCACAGTACTGAGGATGTGACCTTAGCCTTTCTGCCTGCTTGGTTGTGGTGGGCTGGAATATTTTCTTCCTGAATTTTCTCATCCAGTCACCATCTGCGATCGGTTACTGCAAATGATAATTTTGCTTGCTCAAATTTATTAGAATTTATTAGAAGCTAATAAATTAAAGGAAAACCATTTGATAATAACAAATAAACACTCATTGATTTTTAGTTTTTCACCTTGAGTCTTTTGTCTGTCATGTCACTACATTAATGAGCTCATTAATAGTTCTGGAGAAGACTGAAAGTGACGGCCACTCAACTCAATCTATCACTTGCACACCTGCTGCTGTGAAAATAAAATGGTAATATACCTCCGGAACGGGATATTAAATTATTGTTGTAATGGAGAGAGCAGTGTGGGTCAGTCTTCTACTATTCATAGTAAGATATATTTAGATCTTAACAGCTCTACTCTGTGCTGACTCACAGGTGCATGATATACATATCTCATTAGAGCTACTTTCCACTAACAACAGAAGTATGACGTTGTTTTTCAGGCAACCGCATCTTTATTTCTGGTTGATGTGTCACTGTTACAACTCATCAGCCTATATCAGCCTAACAGATCACGACACATCAGTCTTTTCTTGGCAGACTGTCATGCGCACTTACCTAAACACAAGATATTTGCCTTTTTTTTTTTTTTTTTTTTAACCAAATAGGTTGTGTTGCCTTGATGCTGTTGCGACAACAGAAATCCTCCTTTGCTGCTTTTTGGTATTGCTGCCTGTGGGCCAGTAAAGGTTATATACCCTGTACATATGTACAGGCATGAAGGACTTCAGCACCTCAGGGTGGTCTCTCTAACCTCAGCTGAGTTCGAAGCGCTGTCGCCCTGGTGCCTCTGCAGGCGATGGGGACACGCAGCCATCTCCAGGTTTGGTGGGATGTCTCTGTCTGGAAGCAGCCAACTCTCCATTGCCTGTGAAGGAATCCTTTGGTGGCTGCTTCTAGCCTGAGTGACTTTGGTAGGTGACAGGAATCTGTGATATCGTAATTAGATCATAAGCCTCAGACTCCTTTGTTCTCTAAGTTAATTCTACTAATCAAGGCGAATGGTTTTATGGCTAGAAGGCAAATTATGTTATATATGTAACTAAATCTCAAATCACATGAAATAGCTCATAAGAAAGGCAGGCTTAAGGACTTCTGCATCATTAAGGCCTTTTTTTCTATCAGATAGGGATGAAATTAATTTCATTTATCAGCATAAAACCCAAGGCTCTGGTAGGCAGCTACAGTGACTAAGTTTGGACTAATGGCTGAAATCCAGCCATCCCAGCGCTCTACACTCTTTCACTGAGGCTGTCACAGCCGCTGTGTTTTATAGCCTTGCTTCCAGCCTCTTCCTGCCATGGCATGGTCCCAATCATCCAATTATCCCAAATGCCGATCTCTGCGACAGCCTGTGCTAATAACCTGCAGCATTAACAGAGCTGGTGGCACTCAGGTATGAGAGGGCTGGTATTTCTCTCCATAAAATGACCTTAATAAACTCAAGATTATCAAGGTTTAATCATCAAAGGTTTGAGGTTGGACAACCTGAAAATATTTATTAATAATATATATTAAACCATGCACCTATTTTGGCAGAATAGATTGTAGGTGGGCTGTATTTGATTTGCAAATGCCAGAAGACAGTATTAACTAAGTGTATCCCACAATCTTATGAGCTTTAAATTACCTTGTATTAGGCATACCTCTTCTGTGTTTCAGCACTCCAGAATAAATCATCCCATTTGTGGTTGCTACTCCCAAATTCCAGTCCAAAGTAAACCTCAGTGAAGAACCTCAAGCAGCCAAACAAGAAGGAAGGTATTGGATAAGGCACAAACGTATGGAGACACCAAGGCTAACAGGCAGACAAGTAATAAATAACAATTCAGATTCTTACACCTGGATCCCAAAGCTGATTGTTTGTATTCAGCCCAAAAAGGTAACAGATTGAAATGAATTTAGCCTATGATATTTTTTATTGCCTTATTAGTTTGGAAACAAAGATGTTGCTGTTGGACAGCTACTCAAAACCCTGAACGGTTCTCCTTCTGGCCTTTAATAATTAAACCCATTCAATGAAGTGAATTCATTGCAGTGCTAAGACAAGGTGGTTTCAAAACCACCAGATTTAATGTCGATCAAAATATTTCCCTAGGCGGTGATAAGCAGCCAACAGCCGACTCAGAGTTTCTTGTTAAGTAGGATTTGAGTGTCTAATTCTCATAGTGTGCAAAAAACCATGGTTGTAAAGGAAGAGGTCAAAGGATGCACAAGCCAGGATCTGCTATTTAATTCTACCTTAAGGCGAGGTTGAAGCATAGTTGTGTCTGCAAAATGGTTGTAGTTAGGGGCAGGGTATTTTTGAAACCCAAAGCACCCACTTTTAGCAAAATCTCTCTCACTGAGTTTTGAAGACAGGTGGATGAAGGGATAGGTGATAGAATTATACCCCCAAAAGGTTAAGCCTGTTAGAAATCAACCCAAAACATACTGCATTAACTTTGTCCTTTATTGAGGTAAATATTTATTGGCCACTGAAACAGAAACCTGCGCATTTGTTGCAGGGTGCTCCCAGATTCATGCCAAAGACCGTGGAAGAAGCAACAAATACAGAAGCACAAGTCGCCCAAGCTTTCATTTGTTTCTCTCCCCATTTCGATTCACAGCTTACAATGTCTTTATGATAGCACAGCTACAAATAAGTTGGCTGTTCACCCACTGTGAAATGATTTTTTAAATTCGTATCCATTATCTGAGGAGGAAGAGGCACTGCTCTTCTTGTTTATTGTGCTAGCAAAAGAGCTTCCAGTAACACACAGATTATTGAAAAGGATAGCTGGATGCCGTCGTGTTTTGCTAACTGTGTTGAGCTAGTTTGCAACATCAATGCCAGCTTCTTAAGAAAGTTCGTTGGCCTCATCTTCTTTCAACTAATTAGCTGGATATAATGGTCTTGCCTGAAGCATCAGATAAAAGAGTATAGATTTTGTTAACGACTGGCATTCAATTTGATTCTGATTCCCTAGCAAGAAAACTTGAGATATTATAGGAAACCAACCAGCATTTTCTTCTGCGCTTTCCAAACTTTTGCTTCAATGTTTTATGAGACAGCAGATCATACAGTTCCCCCAGCCACACCAAACCGAAGTCAAACCTGGCAGATGCTTGCATGTGTTACCAAGCTATGCCTGAAGTGTACCTACCGCGCGTCACAGGACAGCGCCTGGGTGATGATATCGTACCAGTGGTGTTCACCTAGTAAAAATGAGCTAGATCCTATTCACATGAGCAGTTCCAACCTAGGCTTGAAATAAAGATCTCTTCTATTACCGACTGCTGCTCATGGAAAGTATTTAGAAAGTTTTTAGCTCCTGTCGTAGCATCTTTACAATACCCGTGCGTGAATTTCCAGTCCTAACTATAAATCTGGCATATGTGAATAAGCTACAAACTTAGTTTCCAATAAAAAGGTGCTTTACCAAATAATATAGTTAGTTAAATAAAAATACCTTTCGAAATGCCAACGATACTGTTTGGTATCATACAGTGCTGTACTATTTCTTAGTAACTAGAAAGTAAGTCCATCTGAAAGCAGCTGTAAATTGTCCTGCTTAGTGCAATTATTTGCACTCAGTGAAAGGCTGAAAACAAAGACCATAAAACGAACACTTAAATTCCTTCAAATTTAATCATATAAGAAGTCTTTAGTAAATGATTTGACCTTTAACAAAAGTTTTTCAATATTTCTGAAAAATGTAATGATATCCTCTTCCATTTAATTGCTCCTTGCACTCAGATGAGCTTTTGTTTCACTCTTAGTACTTACGATTGCATCTGGATTATTGTCCGCCTTTGGTGTGTGTATGTAGGCTTCTCCTTTGAAGTTAAAGCAAATCTAATTCTGCGTTAGTGGTCATTTTAAATTGAAAGTGTAAAAAAACTTCTTTTATTGGTAATTTACTTAATGACAAGCTACTCGTACACTCATTCATATACAATGTAAATAAAAATAACAAAAGTTTGATTTCATTTACCGAAAACCATTGATCTAAACATTACATTTTGATCTTTAAAATAGTGATGATGTATGCCTTGATCCCACGATGAATTCCTCTTACAAACTGGAGAACAAGTACATACATCAGTGTTGAGTCGTTATAGCCTAGGAACCACGGCGCAGTACAAGACGTTGATGGAACTGCGAGCATACGAAGGGATTATCAGCCGTTAATAAACGAAACGATAGAGGCTGATGGTTGAGTTGTGATGTTCTGATGGTGGGGAAATTGCTCAAAGCGACGTACAACTGCAGGCCTTCTGCAGCAAAGCAGGGAGGAAATTCAGCATCACCCCCAGTGCTACATTTTGATTTCCACAGGGAAATGCCGCCGGCAGGGGAAATGGCACCAGCAGGCAGGGGCCAGCAAGGGAAATGGCAGGGGAAATTTCCTGCCGGCAGCATTTCCCCTGCCCATCCCTGCCTGCCAGCGGCATTATTTGAGAGGTACATTGATATCTATGCATTAGATATTTAAAAAACAAATGATAAGGACCTTGCTCTGGCGAGACTACCAGCTAAACAGACAAGGCAGAAGAAGAGAGAAGTTAATGCACTGAACTTGAAAAAGAAATCATTTATCTACAGACTTAAATTAAACAGTGTTGACAAATCCTTCCAGTTGCAAAGGAAAAAAAAAAAAAGGAAGCTCTTTTCTCTGCAAAAACCGCAAACTTTACAGACAGTGAGAGAGAGCTGCCAGTAAACTATTCCAGTAGTATTTGGGAAGGCGTATGTTTATGGCAAAGTAACCTCAAGGCATCACAAAAGATAATCATAGGAGCTATTTCAGTCACAATATGTCACAATCTACATCACAGCATGACCCATTACTACATCCAAGTTGTAAACTGTTCTCAAAGTTCCTCGCACTCTGCTTCTCTCAAGCCCCTGCGCAGGAGAGCTTTGGATGAAGTAGGGTTAAGAGCCTGCTGTCGGGGATTGTACGAGGTGAGAGAATGGAATAGAGCTTTATTGGAAAGAGCAGAAGAAAGAGCTATTGAAGAGATATTTGTGTTACACCAAAGCTTTTCAGTAGGAAGAGGTTTAAGTAAACATAAATGTACTTTATGGTTCTTTAATACTGTCGGCACGAGAACCAGGCCCTCTTCAGTGGGTTCAGCTTTTAATGCATAGAAGGGGAAGAGCTGCATGGAGAGACAGAGTACATTCTGATAGAAAAATAAGTCAACTCTTTTTTTCCCCTACTCCTTCAAACAAAGGTCACTCATACATTCTTATCTAATTTCCCATTTTGCTCTGCCTCAGACTGCAGCGTGTTGCCTCTCTAGCCCCCTCCGCCCCCCATCTAGGCAGGCCTGATTTGCTTTTTTCGGGGCCGACCTTAAACATGCCAAAGCTAACAAACATCTTTTCCCATTGACTTCAGCGACCGCTACGTGAGGTCCTTAAAATACAGTTCTGAGCCCAGTTCTGCTGGCTTTGCATTGTGTAAATTCATTGACTGCAGTGGGGTTTTGATAATTCTATGGTTGTGGAATAAGAACTAAATGAAGGCATCAGTAACAAACGATGAAACTGGGAAAATAAACTTTGGTGTCAAAGTCCACTTCAGCTGGGGGTTGTGCAAATATTCTCACAAAACGCAAGGCAGAGGAAACAAGGAAAACAAACTATCTAGCAGTTGTCCCGGCACTTTCAGGCACTGGTTCCCATGATTCCATGAACAGCAGAGAACTGAAAATATTTACTAATCCCTTTTTGAAGGATTTAACCATATTCAGCTGTGATTCTTAAAGAGAACACCCGCTAGCGTGTAATTTCTCATGTGAAGGAAATCTACTCTTTATATCACCAACAGGTATTTTATTTTACTTTCATGAACTCCGTGTCAGCAGCACGAAGGCATTTCTCAGCTGTAGAAATTCCCGGGAGAAGTTAGTGACACGAGCAGCGGGAGTTTGAGCAGCAGCGAGAGCAGGGGAGCAGCTGCTCTTCCCCTATTCTGTTGGTGGTTCTGATGACAAGTCAGGATGCTCACCGGAGCCAAGAGACCACGGGCAAACTTCACTGCTTCTATTTTTGCGATTTGTAGGGATTTTACCAATTTCATGCTCCCTTTTCTGATAGAGCAAAGCTGTGGTGCCTTTGTAGTCAGACCTTTCCTTGCTGGCTTTCCAGAATATCACATCACTCGGCGATCTAAGTGCTTGCAAGGATGTGAGCGACATTATTTTCCATAAAACAGGAGGAAAAGTACACCTAACACCCCCATTCCCCTGGCTGTTTTGGCATCAAGGGAACCGTAGATTAATTATGAGTCCCGTTGGCTGCTTGACAGTAAAATCCTCAAGAATTAACTTCTTCAATAAATTACTGAAATGTGAAAATAATTCGGTACAATCTAGGAATGTCTTGGCATTGCGATGTAAGATTTAATAGCAGTTCCTTGCACTTTCTGTTCTCTGGATGAGAGGTGTTTTATAAATATAAGAGGACGTTTATTTCAAAAGAGCTCAACTCGATGGGTGCAAAGCACCTCTAGGGCTGTAGCACTCCGGTTGCACATTTCTTTTCCTTCTGTGGCAAATACATTTTCAGAGCTCACCCTGTTCCCAGTTTCACAGTTACCGCCATTCCCATAACACTCTTCCAGTTGTGTTGACTCATCTGATTGTACAGCCACGCTTTAAACCTGATTTTGTGAGCAGCTCTGTTTTAAATACTCAGATCTGCTTCATGGTGGAGGCACCAAACAGCTGGGGTGGCCCTGCTGTGGGAAAAGCATCATCTTCTCTCCAAGGGGAGGGGGTGACGGGCAGGAGGCGCAGAGTGGAAACCAGATCTTCTCAAGGAGGAGCAGCATGAAAAAACCAGCCAAGGGGGGCAACCAGGTGCGCTGTGTGCTTGAAGCCTGTTTTATGTTGAGACGCTGAACTGGCAACAGAGCGATGGAGGCTTTTAAAGATATAGCTCAGCATCTCAGGGATTTTGAAGAGCTCCTTGGCATACGAGGTGCCTAATTCCTGTTCGTCTCAAGGCATTAAACACCTCTGATGACCCCTCTTTTTTGCAAGTGTGCACTCCCAGGTTCCAGATGTATCGCCTACTCGATTTGCCTTATTAGCTTTAGTGATTTTTTTCCCTGCTTACGCCTACCACCTCTGTCTCAATCTGCGGTCGCGTGCTGCTTTTGGGAGGCTAGTAGTGTGTCCAACGTGAATGCTAAAGAAAATTAATACATTAGCAACAACCGACAGAGAAAAATGCCGGTCTGCTGGATGGCCTGGTAGTAGCTTTTATTTGCTTTCCAAACATATTTGCACAAAAGCGTTTTGCCAAGAGAGACAGTAAAAAGGAAGACGAGAGAGGGGGAGTGTTAAATATAGAATGTATTTCTACATTGTGCAAATATCGTCATGAGGACGTGGGTCATCCAGGCAACAGAAACAATCCTTGAAGATCTCCGAGCTGAAGCGTGCGATATGAATAGCAAGGCCTTAAAGCAGTGGCTGCAGTCAATGTTTTGTGACCAGCCAATTGGCAGGGCTAACCTATGCAAGGAATGGGTTATGAATATATCATTTAAAAGCAGCTACTTTCCTAAAAATCAAAGCCTGTACGTGGTCATTTGAAAAGAGATAAGGGAGCTACACAGGCCCACTTGTTCCCCACTGGCGGCTCACTCATGCTCAAGGCGTGAAGCCTTTTCCGTGCTACACAGCTGGGCAAGGGAAGAGCATGGCGATTAAATGATTTGTCCTTGTTTTGTATGCAGAGGACAGAGAAAAGCACAGCAAGGACCTGTTAAAGCAACAGGTCCATCTACCAATGCAGAATTCTTTCCCTGCGATAGATTTCCCTGTTCAATTCCAGGTAATTTGAGCAATAGAACGCTTGAATCCCTTGGGAATTTTGAATACAAGGCACCGACAACCACATTATTTACTTATGCTGGAAGAGGTCTGCTATTCTTTTAATGCATGTGACATTTCCTATGTCTCAGTGCAGCAGGGTTTTTGTAGCAGGGATTTAACCTTGGATCTTTTAATTTAAAGAACAAGGCTTTACGTCTACAGTAAAAGATAAAGCTGTTGGTTTATACCATCCCAAAGGTTTCAGTCACTAGAGGGTGACAGAATCATGGAGGGGAAGCACAGACTACCCTCTTCACAGCACTCCTGGTCCTAACTCATAGCTATTGAGTTAGCAGTAGGTTGTGAAAAATTTTCACATCATTACATTAACGAAACAATTTTGTTGACAGTGATTGAGCCAATCTGTTCAGCCCTGACAGTGAGAAATCTCTTCTCTGCCTGCAAGGACAATTTGTGTAATTATACACGTGTCAGTGAAATGAGGTAAGGAATAAATCAGTGTCAGCGTACTAAACCACAGCCCGTTTCTTCCATCAACATAAAGTGAAGTACCTTCTTGCATCCACATCCTTCACATTGATTGATATTTTTAGTCCTCAAATCTCCTGCCTTGTCCGTAGAGGGTTAAAATTCTTGGTTTTCAAAAAAAACCCCTCGTTTTTCCATCTGTTACAGAAAAATACCCCCTCTGTCCCATCTGAGAATACTGCTGTCTGATGCAATGCTGCCAGGCAGTAGGATGGAGAGATGAGACCTCTTGCACCCTCAACCCACTTCTACCAAAGCAGGTGATAGCTGTCAGATGCTCATGCATCCTTATTTCTGCAGGCAAAGAGCCAGTGGACCCAAGACAATTATTGTTCTTAAATTTAACGAGCGTGCAAGGTTTAAAGTACTTGGAATAAACAAATACTGTAGAACACAGGCTTATTGAGACTGCATCTGGGAGAAAGCTTTGTAAATAGCCATCTCCTACTCACCTTCCTTTAGATACCTGTGCCGTACTGGTCATGTGTACTGAAAAGCCCATTTAGTTACAAACTAGGCAGGATTCTTGTGTTTTTCTTGTAAGACCTAGCAATGGACCCTGATTTAATTTGGTGTCTCTGGATTATGCTATAAGGAAAATAACTGCATAACCACCATAAGGATTGCAATAGTAATGCTCCAGTTACTGTAAAGCTCTAAACAATCATCACTGCAGGGTTTTAGAAGCAGAGCTGGTGCAGTCAATAATCATTTTTAAGACATAGTGTTCGATTCTCAGCATATGGTAGTCGATGGAAAGCTTCCCGAGTCTCTTTCCATCACCATTTGAGCACCGCTTTTGAAAAATATACTGAGCAAACACTGCGGTTTACACCTTGTGCTTAATTCCAGTCAAGTGCAGGGTTTCACATCTAGCTTGCCTGCAATTAAAACTGCCAGTGGGATCCTCCTATACATCACTAAAAATTACGTGGTGCTTTTAAACCAGCTTTGCGCAGCAGAATATTTTATTTTTAGCAAGGTCAGAGCAAGCCCAAAGTCCAAATGAACCCAATTTCTCTAGCTCCGATAAATGAAATGGGTATCTTGCAAATGCCAGTGCCTCCTTTCTATGAACCGAGTGGTGCTGGGTTAAGGCAAGGTGTTCTCATCCCTCTTTGATTAAAACATTAACCTGCAGGCTGCTTCCCATGTTTTCTTTAGAGGGAGGATGCGTAATCTCCCTCTGCTGGCTGCTAAAGGTGTTGGCTGCTCTTGGAAACTTCATCACGATTGTTTGTAGGAAAAGGTAAAAAGTTATGAGCGGATTTAGGGGAAGTAAAGCAACATAAAAAGCTGTAAATGGATAGCCAGTATTAAAAACTAAAATAAAACTAACTAGGCTGGATGGTTTAAACCGTGTAACTGGGTGATTTAGCAGTAGATGTAGGAGAGGACATTGAACTTCGGTCTGTACAAAAACCGTTGAGGAGCGAGTGCCGTCCAAACACTGCTGAGAATTTTCTACCATTCCCTTTCCTGTGCTCTCACATAGGAGGAAAGCACAAATGGAAATGGCCCACTTCTTACAGTGCTATAGCTCCGACAGATGAATAATCAAGTAAGCCATCTGAGAAGTGACATGTAAGAGAACTGTAAGAATGCAGTAGCTATTTCTAGTCTAGGAAGCAGAAAAAAGTATTCATGACCCATTGGGGGACTTCAGAAGATAAATTTATGCCTCGTCACAAAAGATCACCAAGGCCATTTGGGGGATTGAGGGAAAAGAAGCAGGCATTTTGAGAAATAAACATTCTGTATTATAATCACGAGGGTTTGTTGGTTTGTTTGGGGTTTCTTAAATTAAACAAAACAAATAATCAATTTAAGTTCAAACCTCAAGAGCTCAGGAAAAGACTTATTTTCCCACAGTAACAGGACTTCCACAACTGACCGCTGCTGCTCCTTACACCTTCCCCTGCGGTATACGTTCCAGCTGTTGCAGGTTTGGGCAGTGTACCGACTGACTTCTCATGGCAGTTTTTAAGGTCCTGCTTACTTGCTGTACGTTAAATTCACCACCATGCTAAAGACCAGCAGAAGTGCTCTGCGTTTTGCTCTTCAAAGTGAGTCCTTGGACTTGCCCTTACTGCTGGACAGGCTGTCCACGTCCAAGGGTGAATTCTACCCTGAGAAGAGAGCACACAAAGGGTGGGAAACGAATTCCTCTGGGTTTCAATTTTAACATATTTATACCTAGAAACAGGATTTGTCCAGCTTTTCTTGGGTCTGTTTCTGATCAGCTGCTGTGAGAGCTTATGCATGGCCTGAGCAGATGCCACCTCATGCCAGAAAACAGCCCAGAAACACAAAATGTGGTGCCCTCCTAGATTTTCTAATATCCTCTTAGCAACTGTATCCTAAACAAGGGTGTTTAATGTTCGTAATGAAAAAAAAGGAAACAAATTTATGATTTCCTCATTTATATCTTTTTCTGCTTGTATTGTTCTAGTATGTGTGAAGAAGAGCTGTTGGCAGAATTTTGAGATTTCAAATGCTCCGATTGTCAACAAAAGAGGTACGATGTGGCACTCACAAGTCTTAAATAAAATTCCTCCGTAGTGACACTAAGAGCATTTGACCAAAACAGTCAGTAATAGCTCAAAGGCCTCCAAGGAGTAAAGCTTTGGTATTTATACCTCAAAGTCTATCCGAATTCAGGAACAGACCTAACTCTTTCACTGAGAGGTGCCCAAGTGTGTAGCATCTTCCACTCTTTTTAATGCATCTTTCCTTAGCAAGTTCAAAATGGGTGAGAAAACCTCTATTCTGGCTGGTACGTTATGGAAAGCCCTTAGATCTGATACACAAAATTAACCTAATCCTGCTTTATTGAACTTAGCCTCAGACTTTTGCAGCTGATCTGATGAAATTTGCTAATATATAACAGAAATCTTAGGAATTGCTGGAAAGGCAATCTTGCTTAATGAAACAAAAGAAATATAGAGTTTAGCAGTGAAGAAGGCCAAATTATAAAGAATCTGAATTCACTGAAATGTATGCAATTGATTTCAGGGGGAGCAGAAGCTGGCTCCAAATAGACTTGATTAATTAACAATAATGATATTTTGGCAGACTCCTCCTAGGCCACAGAGGAGCAGTCTATGCAATTACCATTGCAAAATCATCATAAATATTTGGCTGCGTTTGCTACGTTATATAAAAAGTCTATAGAAAGCTAATGGATTGAGTGAACTCTTTATGCAGAAGAGGGCCCGTGATTAAGCACCAGAGTGCCACGGAGAAGAAACATGACTTCACAGAAGTCCATGGCACAATTCCCGCAGACTTCAGTGGGATGAAATTTCACTTCGTGTGACTGTCTGCGAAGGTGGGAATGTTTGCCTCATGCTAGCTTTGTGCCAGCACGCTATCAGCTCTGTGAACAAACTGGCATCTGCCCCAGCTTGCCCAGACCTTTAGCTGAAAGCATCTGCTACCTTTGAATTCCCAAATCCCTCCTGTCCCGGGTCTGATTGAAATTCTGTGAGTGCGTGACTCGGAGCTTTAACTTGCAGCCTGGGGAAACGACAAAATAAAAGGGAAAACAAACCTGAGCATTGGATTTGAAGTGATGAAAGAGAGCAAAACTTCCGGCTACTTGGAGGATGGTTTTGGTTTCCTTCGTTCAACAGCCCGCTAAGTGTTAGTCACTTAGACTCAACCACAGGCGGAAAGAAAATTATTGCTAGGCTTCTTATTAATTGAGACTATTTCTAGGCTTAGAATCAAACGCATATTTAGGACTAGACAATTAGGTGTGTATCTTGTGGTCTACTGTGTTCCCTAGAATGAACGTATGGATGTTGTTTCATTGAATAGGTCGAGATTGATATTTTTAACTGCATAAAGCAGAACGTCTCACCTTGCTGCCCTCAACCCAGCCAAACCTGGGAGAATGAGGACCAAAACATCCTAGACACGTGTAGTAGTTACAGAGGAATGGCCAGGAACACCTCACCCTGCTGTTTCCCAAAACCCAGGTTAGCTCCCCTGCATCAGGCCGCGCATCGTTCAGCGTCTGGCACATCTTTTGCTGCAGTAATTTCAGTGGGATGGATGATGCTGTTACTCTGCATTGCTAAGATAAAGTCTCATTTATTTCCTATCTCATCGGCGCTGAGGGATAATTGAAACACAGTCTCACAGTTTGGCTCTTTATAAATAACAGTCAGTAAGAGTGAGGAATTTTGGCTTTTGAATTATAAGTGTGCTCATCTCTGAGCTGTATTTTATTAACCACATTTTATCATCCTCCCAGTGCACTGTAACTGCAGCGGAGGGGAACTGCCAACTATATTGTTCGCTGCTTGACACGTGATTTTCTACTGTGTGATTCAATGGGGGAAAATGAGAGAAAGTCCAATATTCCCAAGACCAGCACCTTCAAAATGCTCCTGGAATTCCTTTTAGCTAACCATAACCTGCTGTTCCTCGCTGATATTTTAACTGACTTGCAGGAACAAGGCAATATTAATTAGTGTTTTATCTAAAGCATTTACACATTGATGGTATGACTTGTTTACTGCTAGATCATGGCAAAAAGCAAGGAAGAGAACAGGACAAAATTCCTCATGATACCGAAGCAAAAACCAAGGGGGTAAGAAAGCAAAGGAATTTAGAGGCGGCTAATGAAGAAAATCACGCAGTCTTTCTGGAGGCTGTAAAGGGCTTTGAGAGAAGGAAGGACGTTGGTGTGGTGGCCACTGATATTATTTTCAGTCTGCATTTGGAGACAGCAATGCCTTGATTACGGTTATTGCTGTGCTATGTAACGAAAGAACTCTCCGTATCGTGCTTTAGCTTAGGTTTACTGTCCAGTACAAATTATAACTAAACGTGCTGAGACAGACAGCAAGAGAGAAGGAGGAAAAGAAGGAAAAGCATACCAATATTATAAAAAAGCTGTTTGTTAAAAGTAGTATTGATCCTCTCCCTCTAAATTTCTACCCATAACATGCTCAAACTCCCACTGAAAATGTTTATCCCGTTAATATATCTTCCTGTAGTATATACTACCGGTTTATGGCAGCTTGAGGCAGTGAAAAGCTATGAACAATGTAGCGTGGACCCAGACATTACCACCAACTGATCACTGCAATGCAAGCAGTGGTGTTAACCACCTCCAGAGTTATTTTTCTACCTCTGTTGTCTGACAGATCGTAATAAACCCTGTCCTGCCCCGTTAGCTGTGACTGAAGAGGAAAGGCTTTTTGAGACTGGTTCTTCAGCTGCAGACACAACTGTTTGAGTGCCTCATGCTTTGAAATATTCTCACTGGTACGTACCGAACTAAAGGACGTTTCACCCCATGCCCAACTGGCCTCTGGCTGTTGGGAATGAAAAGTGGGGTCAACCATGCTTTACAGTGATGAAAATGCTGCGCTCTGAAATCTTCTAACAGGATTCTCAGACACGAACACATACAAGATGCATGGAGCCAAGCTGCTCAGAAGCCTGTGACAGTAGCGTGGCTTTACTCGCTGCCTCTAATGGGTGATCTCCCTCACTGCCAGGTCCCACAAGAGGCAACGAAAGCAAGCGCGGACCTCAGTGATGCTACCAAGCCAGATGCGAAGCCAGTCCGTAGTTTATAAACCCTCATGTATTATTCCAATGGGGTCTGTGAAAGTAAGCCCATACTTTAGACGAAAGAATTAATTAAATCTTGCAAATAGCGCTGCAAGATTTCACAAAAATGCATTTTGAGGAGGATCACGTCATCAAGACAGTCTTGGTTACCGCCGTTATTCTGTTATGTCTACTCAAGAGTGATGAAGACTTCCTAGCAAACCCTGCTGGGATGGCAAGGATTTGGTATCTGGCATTCGTATCGCTAAGCCGTTCTCTCAGCATTTAGACCTGTGTGTATGCTCTCGTCGTGGTGATATGTCTTGCTTCTGGATTCTAAAATGAGCAAGATCCTCTTAGCAGTGGGAACGGAGCGTGATTGGCTAGAGAACTGGAGATGTTCCAGTTGTGCTAATAATACTTTTTGCTTGGAGACAATAACAATCCGGTTATGTTAATTTTTTGCCTGGCGCATACAGTGTGCGATGTACAATAATGTCCGTAAGTGTTTTTATGAGTGCTTAACGCACACACTTAAATTTTGCAAAGCAGCTGTCAGAATTAAATGCGTAACAAATCAGATGGTTAATCAGCGTGTGAATACGTAAGGAGCTGCGTCTGCTATTTTTAAAACCCTGGGGAGCTCTGCCGCCAGATGGCCTTTTTGAGCTATGAGTATTCCTCCAAACAGTTTGGTTTTGGCGTTGTACAATAGCGAGTATCTTTTAAATACCTTTCTGAAATTGCTCGTTCTGCCTCCTAGATACGCTTCTGACGCGGGCGTCCTCGCCTTGCGAAGGGCAGCCCTTGTTTCAGGCAATTTAAGCCTTGTTGTCCTATGGTATTGATGGCCGCAGGTGATTACATGGGGATGTTTCTGTACATATACCCGTGTTGTTTTCACTCCTCTTCCACGTTGCACGTGTTGTAACCAAGTCACCTGATATTTTAGGTAGGGATTAATGGAGACTAAGGAAGTTAAGCCCAAACCTGCAGGTATTTAAAGTCGCAAACTCTACTGATTTTAGGAGTTAAATCCTTAGATAGGAATTAAGTTCCTACATACCTTTGTGGCCCTGGGCATTCAACATCCGTTTAAGTCATGGAAGCCAGCGTAAATAAACCACTTCACATCCTTAAGCTATGTGGAAAATCCTAAGTGGTTTTTTGTCATATATAACTCAAACTCGATCAAACCATATACAAGCTTGGGAGCTAGGATTTCATGAGAAAGTCAAGGTGCTGTAGGTGATAGCACTTGTTACTCTGTCATTTTTCTTCCCGTGTCTCTAATGTGCTAATTCTTCTCCCTGTTGCTAAATAAGCAGAGGAGTCAGCTTTCACTAGCTGGTGCATGAAGTGGATGAGCCAGAACGGAGAAGGTTTTCTACTCTGAAGAGTAAGTTCCTTAGTCTCTGAAATCCCTGACAAAGTGCTCAGCTGGATCATGTTCCACCCTCGTGACAACATTATCTGCTAAAACTCATGTCTGCAATGACTTGGCTGTTAATGGGCAACGACATGATATGCCTCTAGCAAACTTCCCCTGCGTTTCAGGCCCTAGTCTGAACAAGGCAATAATATTTACTTGCACTAAAACAACCTTGTCAAGAATTTTGAAGTTTCTTATGACCGTTAATTAAGCTCGAAAAATACATACCAGCATTACTATTACCACTTCATGCCTGGCTAAACCTACGCAGAAAGAGGTGAAGAGAGCAGTTTGATATGCTTGCGGAAAAAAATGTGCAGTGAGGAGAAGATGATACAGAAACATTAATATAATCAACAGAAAACTTGTTTTCCTAGTTTGATCAAGGACTAGAGGCTCATCTCACATCTGTTAAATACTTAAAATACACCACAGCATCCTATCAGTTATTTCTCTTTGCACTGAAATAACTACTGGGACGGGACTTCGGCATCTCATGTAAATATCATTAGCACTCATACTTCTAATTCTGGGATACCAAAGAATTTTTTTCCATCCTTTCTGTGTTTTTCTTTGTTTCCCCTTTCTCCCACTGTGACCAGGAATATCATTTTTGTTGCATGCGGTACATGCGTTCCCACGAAAATTTTGGGTTTTGAGAAGCTGACATCTTCCAACGGAAACCCATTTCATGAGAAAATCTCCAACCAGCCCCTTCACCAACGACATCCACTACGCCTTTCGTGGGCCCAGATCCAGCAGCAATCACACAAGCATCAAGAAGGCTCATTCCATGGACCTCACAAGAGATCCTGACGGCAGAATCTGGCCCACTAGAAGGATTTTATTGGGTTCAGCACACATATTGCCACCAGCTGTTTTCAACCGGGCATCAGCTGTGTATATCTTACACATCATTGTATTAAGTTCCGATTAAGCAAATACCTCCCACAGGGGTACCCAAAATCCAGCTTCGGCTTTGTGGTGGCCTTCACAAGCTGTCCCAGCTCAGCCTGCTCTTGTAGGGAATATTTATTATATAAATTCTGCCTTATTCTGGTGTGCTACCATGCTCTCCCTGTGCAGCCAGGGAAGACTGCCTGGTTTATAATAAACCTCCTCTCTCCCGACGGATACAGGTATAAAGAAACCACTCCAGAAACACAACATGGAAAAGGTGTTATTTTGTTTTTACCGACAATTCCCGCTAGCTTTCTTCCCCTGGGGAACATATGGTCCAGATTTGACTCTCAGCTCAGAGCAATGAGATTCCTTCGAAGTACTGCTGAAGATAATTTGGCTTCCTATAGAATTAAATCACTTACAGCATTAGTAAGGCTGGCAGGACTTTGCTGCTGAATACAAACCATACACACAAGTCACACTTAGCCAGCTATTACTGCCTCCATTTTTAAGCTCATTTGATGACTTTGAGGAAAGATAAGGGGATCAAGGACTGTAGGCATCCTTGGCTCATCCTTAACAATTTCAGGTGGCCAAGAGGACAGGAGAAAGGGAAGAATGTGTAGCAATAAAAATGCTGCATGGCTTTGGGAAGGCAATATTTCATCTGAATTAAATTAAGTGGGATGAATTTCAATTTGATATTTGTGGCACAGCTTCTGACTTCATTGAGGGCAGTCTGCTCTATAGACTGCATTGATTCTTCAGTTTCCCGGAACATGCTTTACTTTCTAATTGTGCGTGCGCACTGGAGCAAAACCAGGTTTCGGTTTGCTCTTCATCGGTGGACACACACATTACAGGAGGAAAACAAGAAAAGGCAGAAATTCCCATCAGTGCATAGCAAATGCTTTCTTCTGTGTTTGCAAAACAAAAGTCATTGTCTAGAAATTTTCAGCATAAGATTCTGAGAAAGAAAAATGACATATTATACACACAAAAGTCTGCAAAAATGACAGGAGCTTTTGCTGAATTTCTTATTTCTAAATTTTATCAGAAAAAAATTCTACATTGCCTCACTATTTTATTATGAAATGAAAAACAAATGTCAAAGTGGTATTTCTTTTAGAGTTGTAAGGTAAGTATAGTTAAATACATTTAAAAGGCAAACAAGGTTTGATTGATCTGTATTATTTTCCCTAGAGTCAGTCACATCTCATTTTCTTCTTCTTCTGATTTTGATCAGGATTCTTTCTTTAATGCCCGATATTCTTAAAGGGAAAAGACGCTCTTATCCACATCTAGCAAGCTGTCCTCTGCAAATCAAAAAGGAGAACGTAGTTCCCTTCCGATGAACTCTGATGATCACCCCAGACCTATTGATTTGAGCTGTAGTTTTAGAAAATATTCAGATGTGAGGTAGACTTGAAGTATTTGGAAGTCAAAGTCAAACACAAGTGTAAGGACTTTGCTGGACAAAGCCAGCTCAGGTACATGCAGAGAGCTGAGTTTCACAAAGACTGGGGTGGCTCCATGCTACTGCATTAAAAATAGGAATACTTCTCTTTCAACTATTTATTTAGTTTTTCATAGTACAGAACTGGAACAGGAAAAGAACAGTATTATCTATCAGTCATATGGCTCTCAACTTTTTGGAACAGCACATGTTGTGCACTGTGTATATTTACCCATTTAAAAAGTCTGTAGATTCATTTTTTTTCTCTGACATGAAAAATGTTGATGGAAGCACTAAAGGATTAGAGTGTCTCTGTGATTTGCTTGCTAAAGTAAACATGAGCCAATACTGTAACCAGATCACATACTTGTGGTGGAGCAAAGTGACTAATTCAATTTTCGGCCGCACTGAGAAGCAGCAGAAGGCGCACCAGGAAATAGACTGAGCTTTCTTTAGTGTGGGAATAAAACACGGGTGGGACAAATGGGCCCGATGGGGGTTTTTGGCCTCATTTTACCTGTCTTGGCCCTTGGGATACATCGAGAAGAATAGTTCAGAATGAGATTATAAGGATTCTGCAGACAAGTAATAAAGTGGGTTTCTATTTCTTCCTCACAGAGCAGTTCAAGGAAAGCCAAGTCACCAAATAACTGTAGGAGTGTTACACTGGGAGGTGGGCTTGGTTCCGTTTCCAGGCTTTTCCTCTAGTCACTGCGGTTGATTCGGTTCTCTACTCTCAGATGTTGACTTCAACAAAAAAGAAAAGGGAACAAGTTATTGAACTGCAGTGCTATTGAGAGACTGGCTCCAGCCTCCCCACAACTGATCTACCAGGGAATCAGTTCCTTATGTGATGTGATGTGACGTACCCATCTCCTCTTGTGTTTGCAGCAAGGTGCGTAGGATTTTCTGGGGTTGGTCAATTCAATTTTCAGATCTAGCTTTGACTCAGCTGCCAGGGATGGGAGAAAGGCGATGAGTCAGGAGGCTTCCAAGTCATCCTACAGCATATTAGGACGGGGCTCCAGTAACAAGGCCATCTGCTGCCAGAACAGACTGGAGCAGTAGGGTCCCACACCCTTTCCACGCAAAATTTGCCATTTCAGAATACGATCCCATTCCAATAAATGATTCACAGCGTTTTAGCAAAAGATGTAGTACCTTTGGTCCTGCTGACTGAAGAAGTGACAAGTAGTCTTGAAAGACATCGCTTGCTTAACATGATTAGAAGTCAGCAGTAAACACTAATGCTGTGCTTTAAGTCCTATTTTACAATGCAAATGACTTCTTCATGGATCTGTGAGCAGCAAATTGGATTTTGAGGGGTGGGTTTTTTTTTTAGCAAGATTCTGGTCTGATTTTACAAACTAATCTCCAATAATTTCCATTTAAAATGACTGTTACTATCTATTTTTACTATGGTAGCATCTGGGCGACCAAAATAGCCCACCACCCTGCCATCGCATGAAGTACTGAACAAAACTCACAGTATGTACTAGAAGAGCACAGCCTCCATTTTGTTTAGGAAAGGATGTTTCGATGCCAAAGCATCATGTTGTGGTCACACAAAAAACCTCCTTTCCGACCTTGGATGCAGTTGTGTCATATAACAAGAGTTTTGTTGAATGGACAGCGTTTATCTGGGAAGGCTCGTTAGTGGATATTGTAAAAGGATTTGAGAGGCTCTTACCAACCTGAAACATTCACGCTACTCACAGAGTTCATTGCAGCTGGGGGGTAGGTTTGGGGGGAACGCAATCTGTTTCTGACTCTTGAAATTTGGTCCATTGCCATCAGGAGGATGCTTCAGAGGGAAATTTAAAAAAAAAAAAAAAATCAGGTACTCAACATAAAGACATTTGACAATGAAGACCTCAGTTTTCATCTCCCTGCTACCAGCAGGAAAAGAGAACGCGGTGCCTAAAGATACGTTATGTTTTCTGGGTGCGGTTAGATGCAATGCATGACGATCAGTTAGAGAAAAAGAGCAGCACTGTCCTGCGGCAATAATCAATCTTTGCAACTCACCTTCACTAAGCACGTGTGTCGTGGCCCTTCCAGGCAGGACTGGGGCTCCACCGCTGTACAAATACATGGCAAGAGACCCTCCCACTCCAAACAAACTTCAGCAGTTTAAGTGTGGGAAGGGAGAAGAACAGAGCTGTCAGTCCCATTGCACTGACTGAAGCGTGAAGAGCAAATACGTCTCACATCTTGGCTAGGGTCATCCAGACAGCTTTCAGCAGACGTGTCCCTTGAGTCCCAGCATTTTCGCTTTGAAGTCACAGGAGGTCAAGATATAAAAACACGCTCTTTTCCTCACCAGCAGTCCATTCCTACTTTCAAGCATGTTTCTGTGCATACGCTAAAGAGGGTTTAACTGCAAAAGGCAGAGAAGTTCGATAATAATGAGAAATGCAAGCTGAAAATGGCACCTACCAGCTTACTCTGTGTAAAGACAAGCATAACCACAAGTAAATGGGCTTAAAAATACAGGCTAAGAGCACACAGCGGATTTAAGGCAGATGGAAGAGAAAGTATTCTTCTTTTTAAAAAAATAATAAAGCAGCACAATAATGAACACTGCCTGCTCCCACAGCCCTCCCACTTGGACATGCACGGCTGCTGCTTTGCCTTGTTCTCCCTGCATCGCAGAGATGGCACGGAGAGGTCAGATATCTTTCCTAAACAGAATCAACAAGAGAATCCCAACTCAGTACAGCAACCTTTATTATATGACTCAGACCAGCAAAAAAACATAGCTAGGAAAATATGGAACTTGAAAACATATGCACAGTTCAAGCCTTATTTGCTGGCTGATGCGACAGGACCTTCCACACTGGGAAAGTTCTGATTTGATCTTTTCTTTGGAAGGTCAGCGGAAACACTCAAAACACTTCCTTGCAACTTCTCTTTTGCACGAGACTGCAATGTATTAACTGATGACAAAAACCAATCAGAAGTTCCAAAATACTTCAGATCAAAAATATAAAAATGGGATGCTACCGCTTCATCAGAACTCCCCCAACCACAAAGCAAAGTTCTACCAAAATAAGTTCATCGCTCTGCCGTGTTATTATGAAGAAAGTGCATAGTGCAAGGGGAGATGGTTCCACCTGTGTTTCTCCAAGAATCCGTGCGAGTCAGTTTTGAACACGCTACAATTTTTACAACGCAAAATTCCACGTACATTGAGTGGGAACTAAATGAGTCACCCAGTTTTTGCTGTAATTTTAAAACCCTGTTATTTTAATATCCAAGCATAAGTACAAATTAGAATAGTCTTCAAATCACGGATGCTCTTCTGGAGCAATGCTTACAAACCAACTTAGCTGAACGAACTGAAAGTTACAGTGCTGAGTTACTTTACTTGACTGCTGGTGCAAAGCCAGCATTGCACGGTACCCAGATGTCCTGGTTTCAGCTGAGTTAGAGTTACTTTTCTTCCTAGTAGCTGGCATAGTGCTGTGTTTTGGATTTAGCATGAGAAGAATGCTGATAACACACTGATGTTTTAGTTGTTGCTAAGTAATGCTTAGACTAGTCAAGGACTTTCTTTTTCAGCTTCCCATGCTCTGCCAGGTGCACAAGAAGTTGGGAGGGGGCACGGCCCAAGATAGTTGATCCAAATCGACCAAAGGGCTATTCCATACCATATGACGTCATGCTCAGTATATAAACCGAGGGGAGTTAGCCGGGGGGCAGCGATCGCTGCTCGGGGACTGGCTGGGTGTCGGTCGGCGGGTGGTGAGCGGTTGCATCACTTGTTTTCTTTTCCCTGGGTTTTGTTTGTCCCTCTCGTTCTCCTTTTCATTACAATTATTATTATTATTATTATCATTATTATTATTACTATTATTATTATTTTATTTCAATTATTAAACTGTTCTTATCTCAACCCGTGGGTTTTCTTACTCTTGCCCTTCCGATTCTCTCCCCCATCCCACCGGGGAGGGGGAGGGTGAGCGAGCGGCTGCGTGGTGCTTAGTTGCCGAGTGGGGCTAAACCACGACACCAGACAACGAAAAGAGAGAAGGAACAAAATTAATCTGGCTTGTATGGATCCCTGGGTTTTTTTAATGTGAATTTCTATTTTAATGTATTGCTTAACAGCAGTGTCTTTTTGGGGAAATTTTCTGCTTTCCAAATAAATATGCTTTAATATAAATAATAATGATGATAATGAAATGATGCAGTTTGCATCGATGTCTTATCATTTTCCCACAGGGCTTCCAAAGCAGCTGAACAGAGAATATTCTCTAGAGGAAAAACAGCTTCTGCCCAGCCAAGCAGATCTCTCCTGCTGCAAAAGGTGTGAGTCCACTGACCAGCACAGCTCCGTGACTCACAGAAAGTGGTCAGAACTGTACTAGAGAGAAAGGCACGTTGCTCTGGCTCATAGAAAGAAACAGCGCATCCTGCACCAGAACAGGGCATGTGCCCCAGCTGAGCTGAATTTCCCCTGGGTAATTTCTTTAGGTCTTAGAATTCAACCTCTGGAGATAAAGCCAGCCCAAGGCTTTATGTGCTACTTAAATTCAATGGAAACATTTGAGGGCTGGAGCCCCTCTGCTCCGAGGCCAGGCTGGGAGAGTTGGGGCTGTTCAGCCTGGAGAAGAGAAGGCCCCGGGGAGACCTTAGTGCGGCCTTGCAGTGCTTCAAGGGGGCCTCTAGGAAAGGTGGGGACAGGCTTTTTAGCAAGGCCTGTGGGGACAGGACAAGGGGTGATGGGTTTAAACTAAAGGAGGGCAGATTTAGGCTGGGTATAAGGAAGAAATGTTTTACCCTGAGGGTGGTGAAGCCCTGGCAGGGGTTGCCCAGAGAGGTGGTGGAGGCCCCATCCCTGGCAACATCCCAGGTCAGGTTGGACGGGGCTCTGAGCACCCTGATCTGGTTCAAGATGTCCCTGCTCCCTGCAGGGGGGTTGGACTGGATGGCCTCTGAAGGTCCCTTCCAACCCAAAACATTCTAGGATTCTATTCTATGATTAGTTTGGTAGCTCTGTGCTCTGTGCTTGTCTACATGCACAAAAAAAAAAAAAATATATTACAAGCTCAATGCTTTGGTTTTCTTTTCCACAGTTCTTAAGGCCTGACAGGACTACTTGTGTTTTGGGTCAAGTTAGAGAGACTGAAGAGGCAGCACACCTATTTTCTGCTCCAGCAGTCATCTATTTGGGCAGACAGCTCCTGCGCATGATCTAGTAACAGGCTGTGGACACCTCTTCCCACCGCCCTTCATACCAGTTGCCTCTACTCTACCCTGGTCAAAGTATGGGAATTTGTCGTTTCTCCCTCTGTTTGTGAGCCAGCTACCCCATGCAGAGGGAGTACTTTTGCACCATATTTTGAACAGCTTTTATTGCGACTTTTCTGTTTCTTTGCTACTAACAATTTCTTCGGCACGTATTTGGCTCAGTTTTGGTACCTGTATTTTGCACTAGTACAACTTTAGTTCTGGTATAAAGGAGTTGATTTTCGATACATCTCATGTTCTTTTGTCACATTATGAGAGAAAGTTTGTTTCGCCGAGTTACCTCAATAATTCAGCTCTTGACAACTGGTAATTTACATTTATGCTTAAGAAACTGAAACATGTAATGGCAGTTTGAAGTAAAACCAGAGAGCGATCCGAAACAAACCAGGGCTAAATTGAGATTTCTGGATAAATCAAAGTTAAGGCTTGTCCACCAAGTCCTTGAGTTGGATGTGCCAATGTGTGGGAGGGTTTGAGTTCCACCAGTTGGGTAAAGATGGGTTTGGTAAAGCCGTATTTAAATGCAGGAGAGACGTTCTCTGTAGTTACTTGCTGGCTGTAGTCCACATCACTTTCGATTAAGTTTTAAGTGACCTTGGCTCTCATTCTCACGATGCATCTGGGAAGCTAATTTCTGTTGATTTTGAGCATCTGAGTGTTAGCCCCTTTTGGAACCATCATCAATTCTGACTATATCTTGCATTAATACATAACGAAGCCCTTTATTGTACCCTATTTAATGTCAAGTGGCAAAGTATGAGCCACCCAAGAAACTGGACAGTGCTCTAAGCACTGGGTGAAAAATTCCTTCCAGTAATGGCACTCTGGGCTCTGCATACGACATTCCGTGTTCGTTTTGCAATAAATAAGACAATCCAGAATCTCTGGTGCCTGTTCTCACACAAGGAGACTGCTCTCTGTGCTCCCTTAATGACTTCCCAGGGGTGGCGTCAGCCGTTACATTCTGATCTCCTAAAGCATAGAGGCTTCCCTCTGAAAGAATTATCTTGTTTAATTGGCTTTAAATTAATGGAAGGAAAGCTTGCTTATTGCAGTCACATCAACTTAAGACTTACAAGAAATGAATGACGTAACTGGGAAACAAAACAAAAAAAACCCCAAATATTCTTCCTGCGAAAACAGCAGTTTGTATTTCCATGTGTAATCTGGATTTCCAAACGGACACGTTTCTCTTCCACGTGAAGGAACAGCGGCTGGTGTAAATCAAAATTTTCTCATGAGTGGCAAGCTGACGTACACCAAGGAAGGGCAAGACCTCTGATGTCAGGGACTTCAGACATAGTCGGCATCTTTAGGTGTGAGATTTTGAGTTTTCTCAAAAAAAAAAAGAAAACGGTGCAAGTGCAGGTTATTTATTTGGGTCTGGTGTGAATTGTCTTTGTTTCATTTCTGCTGGCCTTTAAAATAAAAAGGAGAAAATAGGAGTATATTTTAGAAAAGGAGTATATTTTAGAAAAGAAGAATGATGTGTGAAAAAAAAATGACGTGCAGACCATGGGCCAGATCCCACGCAAACTCACCAAGACCAACGTGAGCTGTGAATGATTAGCATTTCTGTGACTTAAACCATTTTTGTTTAGCTGTCTAACAGTATAAACAAAAGACATCCATGGGTGTAAGTTGAACCCTGCATCGTCTAGCCTCCCATAACCAGGGGGGAGCTGTCTGAAACTCTCCAGGATCCAATAAAATGCCTCAAGCCTCTTTACAGATTTGATGGAGTCCTCCCCTTGGTAGCTTATAGAGATCTCTTCACTGGTGGATTTTATGGAGTCGTGCCCTGATTACCCACCACAGCAAATGTGTCCTCGCTGCAAGGCAGGATTACACGGACAGGGAATTGTGCACCGGGAGGGGATGCGGCACGCGCAAGTTCCCTTCATCACAAAACTAGCCATTTTGGGACGTGTTAGAAAAGGTGACTCAACTCCCATATTCACTGAGAAGCACCGATTTATAGAGCAAGTCATCCAGGCTGCACATTCAAGATGCTACAGAAAATTATTTGAGAGGCACATGGATGCAAATCACTGTAATAAAAAGGGTTATATCTTGTTGAACTCCAAAGAGAAGGATGGCTTTTGGCAGGACACACAGATTTGGGAACATAATATCCAAATTCACATGGTGCCTGTCTACTTGGGAGGTGAAACTATCTTTTTCACAGCTTGAATTTTAAATGCGGTCTGGACAGCAGTCAGAAACCTCCATGAAAGAGTATGTGAATTTTGAGAAATTAGTGCTTGAGTTTTAGGTGTCTCCTGTCAGCTCAGTTATTCTTTAATAAAGATGGTGAATCACACAGAGGCCATTGCTGTCAACTAGAGGGGTTTGTGACAAGACAGAGGCGTGACTCATGACGGTTGGACTCGATGATCTTAAAGGTCTTTTCCAACCAAATGATTCTGTGATGAGTCAAAAGGGAAAAAACTACTAGTTCTGTGGTTGCTCACTTCCTCAGTACCTCCAAATTGTTTTCCAGGTGGCTTGCCTGAGACTTAATTCCATCTTTCTCCTCCCAGAGCCCTCCTTGCTAAATTATGGTCAGCTTTTCCTGATTTACAGCAAATGACAGGGAGTGCTCTGCCAAGCCGCAGTGAAATGAGTTGGTGATTAAGGAGTTTGGTTCTGCCATTGCTGATAGCAGATGTTTTAGAAGACAGAATGTGAAATTCAGAGTGTGGGTAATCCAAGAGAGCCTGGGAAGAAGATTTTTCCCTTTACCTCCTACACTGACAAGGTAAAAATAACTGGGAGGGCTTATGGATGTGTGTGGATATAAAACTGCCTGCAGGTCAAAACTTCTGAGCTGCTGAGCGTTCAGCTCATCCTAGGGGCCACCCTGGGCCCATCTTGGGAAGTCTGCCACTGATGTTGGGAGGTCTAGGATCCTGCCTTCTCAGGGAAAAGCGATGGTCCTGTGACAGTGCCAGGAATTTCCCTCATGGACTGGGATCCCAGTGCAGTAGGGCTCTACAAACACTGGACAAAAATGATCTAGACCAAAACATTGAAATGTAAAGATAAAAATGTTCTTCAGGGAGCAGGGAATCTCACGTTTCAGTCAAATGCTTTAAAAAACATACCATATTTTCATCTGTGGAGCTAGCTAAATACTGCAGGCAGTATTTGGCTGAACATTAATTTGGCTGGTTCTAATGCTGTGTTAACGAATCTGTGAAATTGAGGATGGGAACTCCTTCATGTCTGGGCAGCTCAGAGCTTGGGTTTCTCCTTAGCCATCCATGCTCCAAATTCTCTCTTTCTCTGTATGCCTCTGCCTCTCTCGTACCCAGCTCACAAGATGGTAAGGATGGTTTCTAGACAGATCTAATTGTGAAGTTGAGAGATTCTTATGTTCAAAAATTTGATTTCCCCTGCTAAAGCTGCAAAGATGCCGACTGTGAACCATTAATAGAGAACAAACTTGCTCAGTCATCAGACCGGGAATTTCTATTTCTACTCTTAAGTGCATGAACTGCTATTGGTTATAAGTTTGAAGTAATGCTGAGAAGCTTCATGTTTGATTTGACTTGAAAAATGCTATTAGCTATTCCGAAAGCAAAATCAGCCGCTCTCCTGAGAGCCGTGTGTGAGTATAAATCAAAGCCCGTGGATGCTGTTGCTGCAACAGTGACAGAAACAAAATAGAGACCTGGCGTGTTTCACTATGATAACTTCTAAATTCAGGAGAACTTTGAAATGCTCCAAGAATTCCTGCCCATAGTTACCTCGCAACAGGTAAGAATTAGATTTTTAGAAATAACGTTTTTCCACCTGGCATAAATTTGAAAAGCAGTGCTGAGTTCTAGAAGGGTTGTATTTTTATTTCTGTTTGGCTGTTTCTGCTGTTAAATCACAACAAGTTGCAGAAAATTGGATTAAATTAAAAGGAAAGCGGCATCAACATAATCAGAAAATTAGCATCAATCAGATTCTTATTTGAACTGCAAATGTGTGAGTCAGGAATAACACCACTGAAATTAATGGTAGTTTGGAGGTAATAATTTTTTTTCTATCAAAACCTTAAAAAAAAAAAAAAATCCCCCAAACCAACCCTAAAAGGGAATTCTAATGATGAAAACATTCAGATGGTCCTAGGATGAGTGATAATCTAGAAAGTGAACAAAGGAAAGCTGGTGTCAAACTGAAAACCAAAGCACCATCTATCGCCACCCCCACGTACATGCAAACCCAAAGCCCTGAGAAAAGCATCGATAAACAAAACCTGCTGTATTCATTCACACAGTGGGCATGAGGAAAGGCGCTCTCAATCAGCTCTGTGAGCATAAGGCCAAGCATGTTATTAGAGACTTAACAAGCATGTTATTAGAGACAGTCTTTCTGGCTGTTGTCCCTTTTTCTGTGGAAATTTAAACATCTTTGTGAGACGAAACATGCTGTGATTTAAACCGATGTGATTTGGTTTCTGCCTCTTGAGCTCGAAGGCTTAGAGTGATGATAAAGTATATAAGGTACTTTATACACTAATATAGTACATAGGTGGTGAGCAAGCCGTACTGGGAGGCGGCGCTGGAGCCCAGTCTGGCGGTGGGAGCCGCTCCCCCCGCCCCGCAGCGGTCGGTGGTTTCCGGGCTCCCTCTCGTGGCTCTTCCACCCAGCGCCCGCCAAGGCTCCTGCTCTGCTCCTTCGCAGCTTTTCCTGCTGATCTTCCCCATCTGTCCCTGTACACTTTAGTTCCCCACCACCATTATAGAGCCGGATTTAAATATTTCAGACCAGGCAGCCGGCGGGCTTGTGGGAGCAGTAATAGAGCCGCAGCCCGGCTGCCTGCCTTGCCGCAGGCTGGCAGTGACCGCACACTCAAACCCATGAAATTTCCCTTCAGCCAGCCAGCCAGCCATCTATCCTGTACCTAAGTTAGGGGGTTTTTTTGGTTCGTTTAATTTTCTTCTTTTTTTTTTTTTTTTTTTTTTTTTTTAAGATCTCCATGCTTTGTAAAGTTGAAGATGTCCCTGCTCACTGCAGGGGGGTTGG
>VYZW01043668.1:116274-172973 GCA_013401315.1 Balaeniceps rex | reverse complement strand
GCTTGGCTGGAGGTGTGTATCTGTGAGTCTGGCCCAGCACGACTATTTCCAGATTGACTCAGGAAATCTAAAATTTTGGTCTTGTAACACAGCAGTCACTTAACTCAGAATCCTGCTTTATATTCTTCAGAGTGGAGATACATGGTTGTGTTTTTCCCTCTGTTTTTACCTAGCAGGCAGGTAACTCTGGAACAGCCCCCACCGTTTGTAATACCCAAATAACACATAGTCCCCAGCAATGGAAGTGGAAAACATTTCAGAAGTTGGAGACAGGCCAGAACTGCAACTTCCTATCATGGTTCCTACCCCTCCCTCCTCAGTTTGTTCTTTGCCAGGATGACTTGGTAACAGGCTATTTTCCTATACCTTCACCATCTAATGAGAACATTACGCCAGGCATTAAGAGCCAGACTTGCTGCTTGAATTCAGTATGAGAACTGGCATTTTCTCTCCCTTCAGGCACTTGACCTGCAGGACATGCCTGGACATGAGTGAATGGAATTAGACTGAATATAGACCTGAATCCTTTGTCATAGATTATCTACATATGTAGACACTTATTTATCATACTCTCCCAGTCAGTTTTAAGTCNTTATCATACTCTCCCAGTCAGGTTTAAGTCTTCAGGACACACTTTTCACTGCCTTCCTTCCCCCTGTCCCCCAAAAAAGCTACATTGCTGATTTTGAACTTTCAAGCATGTCTAAACTCTTAAGTAAGTAGTATTTCCCTCATCTTCACACTGAAGCCCTGAGCTGGCTATGCAGTTTAATTATTAACAGCTTTGCAAAGTTAAGGTCTAATCTTTCTCTCATTTTCCCATCCCTAGCATTCAGTCTGGCTTGTGATTTCTGCAATGCCACACATTGCTCAGAAAGTTGCTTTTTTTTTAAAAAAAAAAAATTCCATGAATTTCCCTGGTGGTCAGACATTGGGGGATGATTTCTGTTTTATAGAAATTTGTATTATCTGTGTGGTACTAATATAAATGAATTTGCATTGAATAGATTTCTGGAAATATGCTAATTTGTTTTGGATTGACCTAGAAAAGGGATCAAAAAAACTTTCAAGTCCACAGGCTTTTTTATGTGGGCCTCATGGAGAGAAGCTTCAAGACTGGTGTGAAATGGTTCTGTTTATTAATAGGGTTGCAGTCAAAAGTGGATTGTCATATTGTACAATGGCTGGAATCACATGAGTTCTGCTCTCTTCAGCTTTATGCTCAGTGCACCTTTCTGTTTTAATGCTGGAGATGAGCAGGCACATTGGGAAGGAGAACGTGTTCTTAGAAAAAAAGCAAGGGTGTACTATTTCTCAGCAACTGTTGGCCTTGCTGCTATGCTACAGGAATACAAGGTTTCCCCCACTGTTTCTAGGTTGTGTGTTGAAATAAGAACATTTTAGAGAGCAGGAGTTTGCAGCCCTTCTAGAGTGCTTTGGGCAGTCTGGCCTTTCCAACAGCATTTGAAATTCTAGGGACCTGAACATTTCTAAAATGTGATATACTGAGAACCTAACATTAATTTTCATCCTGTGACAATAAGTAGTTTTCTCTATGGGATTTGAAGGAATCATACTTTATTTCTACTCTACTTATAGTAATGTTCCTGTTTGTTTGCCTTCCACAGTTTCTCATACAAAAGCTACACTGGATTCTTGAAGAGAGACCCAACAGACGTTCACCTCAGCACCACTCTTCAACGACTTTGGAAAAGAATGGAAAATGGGAAAACAGAACTAAGACATTAGAAACCTATATCATTCTGTATTGAAACAACCAAAGCAATGCTATCAGATTCAGTTGTTAATGTGTAGTATCAGTAGTAAAAAGGACTTGTAACATTTTTGTGTATGTGTTTTCACATGACTGCTGAATAAAGGGTGACTGTAGGCAGATTGTAGCAGAACATTCAGTCTCAGTACATAAGCTCCATTTCAAAGATAAATCAGGGTTTTTCCTTAAACTTACACTTGAATTCTGAAAATTATCCAAGCAGGCTTGTATTTTGATTCTCACTTTATGGTGTCATGTGCTACCTGTTTCCATGGCAGCGTGTAGATCTGTGTATATTTTGGTATATTGTTCAGCTGCTACGTAACACCAAGTTAGGCAGTCCAGTCTTTCTGCATGGATTAAGTTATTAAAAGGAAAGATCAGCTGCTAGTCGTTTATCATGTGGAACACATCTGTCTTGTAAACTTTTTTAAAAACAGAAAAGACTTTATTAAACAATTGACGCTAGCTGAGTGCCTGTTGGTGTTTGTGTATTGCATTCCCTAAGGTACAGCGATGTGATTAACAATGTGAGTGACACAGAGCAAAAGTTGCAAGCCAAGAAACACCTAGTAATGTAACTCATCCACCTCTCCTTTGGAAGTTTGGAAGTCAGGTTGCTGACCTGAAATCTTTGCTCTTTCCAACACATCTATGTCCTTTAGTTACTTCATGGTGGCCATCAAAATGCTGCAGCAGCTGCTCCACATACTGGATCATGCACCTGCTGACATTTCTGTCAGATTGATCAGAGGCAGAACAGCATTTGGAAGCTGCCAGCAAACAACAAGAGGTGAGAAGCAGCTGCAAACTGCTCTCCTGTGGGTGTTAAAGCCAAGGAAGTTTCAGGGGAAATGAAAGACTGCAGATCATTACACCTTTGACTTCTTTCAGAGGCGGTGGTGGTACCTTTTATACAGGGTGTTCTCCAGGCCTGTGTTGGCCTTATGGTCTTCACTAGCCATCTGCCGTGGACACCATCAGAGCCAGGATGCTTACTGCACGACTATCTTTACCTTTATAGGGCTAACCCATTGGTAATAGTTGTTCTTAATCCAAATGCATATCATATTTACAATACTGCAGACCGTGCAACCACTGTGGGTTTTTTTTTTCTAAACTTTCCTCTTGTGGCTTTTTGCTTCTAACTGCTTGTTTAGTAAAGTATCGGTCAAACTAAAGACAGGAGAGTTTCAGAACTGCATCCTGACAGGGCTTTCTAAAATACGTGAAGCTTAAGTAAAGATTTGGCAAGCCACACACCTAGCATTTATCAGGAATGGGGGGTAGCCAGGATAGGTTGAAATGTTACACTCAGACTTGCCTTTAAGAATTTACATCATTTTTCATCTGGCCATTACATGCAGTTTAGCTTGCCTGAAGTCACAGCCTTGTCACAAGCAGTGCTTTTTCACCTCCAGGTGCACGTGTTGTATCTTGTCCCTTCAGAGTCTCCCTTGCCTGGGACTAGAGCTGATAGGCGGTGTCAGATTAGTGCTTGACTGGCTGCAAAGGGCAAATTCAGTCAGGAAGGTAGCAACTGTCTACCTCTCAGGTGTTGATGTGGTTGTTGACCAACCAACCCTCAGACCTCTCTCATCTAGCTTAAGTGTCCTGCTTGCTCCAGCATGTTTGAAATCTTGTCTTCTGCTTTGCAACTTGTTCTTAAGAAGATAATGGTGTGAAGAAAGTCCCACAGTCTCTTTGCATCCTAAAAGGTAAGCTGGTAGAAGCCAAACTAAGAAAGAATAATAAAGGTTGAAAAGAAAAAGTATTATAAATACATCTCAGGGGAGGCAAGAGGTGGTATTCTGGCTATGTTTAAGCAGAAATAAAGGGCAAAGAAGTGGTGGCTGTTGGTCAAAGATGGGGTGGCCTGATGCTTGGCTCCCTGCTCAACCACGCTTTCTCTGGGTGACCTGACTACATGGTCTTTCTGAGTTTCTCTTCTTTGATCAGTAGCATTTTCCTGCCTCACGTGGGAGGTGCGAGGATAAGCGCACCATAAGTTGGGACGTGGTCATGGCCTGCGGTGATGGAGGCCTGGGAACTGAAAATAGCCAGGAAAGCTGGATGCTTTGGACAGATGCTTCCTGTTGTCCTGTGCCCAGTGTATTTTCATGCACCATGATTTGTTTTAGGATTCAAGAAAAACCCAACTAGCCAAGGCCACTTTATTAAAAGTGCTGTTTACTTCAACAAAAGTTATTGCGCTTTCTACTGGCAGCAAAACTTGGGAAAGGCCACTTTTTTTTTTCTATTAAATGGCTTAGAAACTTGGTATCTGTCCAATGGCTTTTCCTGCTTGTAGCGAGCTGTAAGCAAAAACCAGGAGACTTGAATTCCTGTATCTGTTCCTCTGCCTGGTATTTCTTAGGCTTGGTTGGTTTCTAGCACCTTGGTGAGCTTTTGTTGTCTGTTTGTGAAATAGATGAGGTTTTTAGTTGGAAGGAATGTTACTTATTTTTTCCTAAATGCTGAAAATGACTATTTAACAGAAAGGCGTGTGTGTTTCATATGTTTATAAAATGTTAAGGGACAATATTAATGAATGATAAGTTGCTGCTCATTATTCCCTTTTCTACAGACGTAGACTTACAGGCTTTTCTCCATTTTCCTGTCCCAGCTCACAGAGCAGTTTTGCCAGCGTTCACTTCTTTGTGATTTATGGGCTAGAGTCAGAAGATGACCATCTAATGTTTGCTAGCTATAATAAAGCAGCTCCTGACCCTGCAATGTCTGATCTCCAGCTGCACGCTGGCTGCCCTTGGGTTAAAGTCCTGCAGGCAGAACCTATAGGGTGGACATTTTGGGGAGCGCCCCAAAAATCAATGTTTTGTGGCCATTCATCTTTGTGATAATGCTTCAAGGATCCTGGTCAAATCTTTCAGGTTCCTTTCAGCTTCCTGCTGTGTTGGTGCTGGTGTCTCTTTGCCTCACACTGTCTTGTGAACTCGGGCAAAAATGATCCTCTTCAGTGAAATGCCTGGGGAACCTCTGAGTGCCGTGAAAATAATAAAGATGACAAGCGAGGGTCAGTATTACAGTCCTCAAGCAAAGAAACCGCATTAATCTATCATTGCGTTGTGGCTTCAGTTGTTCACAATTCAATACATTTTTTTACAGTCTCTGTACACCTGCAGTGTGGTCAACAAGCGATTCTACCTTTACAACAAACGCGCATAAAATTACAGAAAATATTCTTGGTAGGATTTCTGCAAACACCTGTTAGTGTTTGTATATGAACAAGGTCTGCAGGAAAGTCATGTTGGGTTTTCCTGTTTGAAATTCCCAGCAGGTATCTGGGAGACAATCTAAATCTGAATACAGATATTTTCTGTAACTGTTTAAAGTACTAGCTAAGAAGGGAGTGCGCACAAACCATGCTGTATCAAAACTCTCACTTAGACACTCCACTGCAGGTCCTATTTTTCTTCCAACCTTGTTTTCTCAACAGAAGACTCCCCAAGAAAATCTCCCTGGTAAGCAGAAATTATGCTAGGACTCCTTTGAAAATTTACTGCTAATTTTCATTGACTGCTATAACCAGAAAAGACAATAATTATAACAGTAAAAAACTGTTTTGTGGGTGTTTTGCAAACATCTCCATTCAGATACTGAATCTATGTACTACGTTGCTTTAAAAAGTAGGATTTTAAGAATGGAATAGTCAGAGTAAATGATGCTCCTACAAAGCTATTTGGAAAAATGATTGGATAATTTTATTTGGTGTGTAAATACAAATGAATTACAGGCAAAATAACTGATGACTATTGATGTAAATGCTCAATGGATAAGCTCACATTTTCCCATTTTAGAAGCTAGTGCAGACAAGGAAATAAAAATGGTCTGATATACAGAGATTGGAGTTCCTGGAGAATCCCAGTCTGAACACGTTGGCAGTAGCTCCTTCTCTCTGCTCTGATCTGGTGGCCCTGTGATGATGGGTTTCAGTCTCAATTTACTGCACTTTGCTAAAATACACCTTCCTATGGTTCTTCCACAGGACCGGGGGAGTTTCAGTCCATTGCAAACCATGCTTCAACAGCATGGCAAAACCAAAGTCTAGCATGGCTGGGTAGCGGTGCAGGGAAAACACTCGGGTGCATTTAGGGGCTTGCAGTTAAAGCAGATCTGCAATCCTGTCAGCGATCACAGTGCTATCAACTGAGCAGAGAGAGATGGAGTTTGCAGAACAGGAAGGAGGGCAGAAGTTCCTCTTCATGGTGCAGTACAGAAAAATATAGGGCTCTAAGAAAGAGGGAAACCTGCTCTGCCGGCAGCCCGGCTGTTCCTGTTTGCCACCCAGCACCCTCGCTCTGACTAATGGAGTGTCCATCTTGCAGCACTTGCCCAGCAATGGGGAGCCAGACCTCCCAGAGCAGGTTTTCAGCTGTTGTGAAGTGTCTGCTCTTCCCTGGCTGCTGGTCCATGCTGAGCATTTCCATGCTGTCCTTAGAAAAGCCCATTTTCAGTTGATTTTGTGCTTGTGTGGTTAGAAATGCTTAGCTGCCAACTCAGCCACACGTAACTATGGACCCTGCAAGCAACAAAGGTTTGCTGAGAATTAAAAAAGAGCCTTCTAAACTTTTTGCATGTATCTGGTTGTCAGTGAAAGCGCGATGGCAGACCCCTGGCAGGAAACAGAACAGATGGTGTGAAAATACAAACTAGTTGGCTGAAATAAGGTGTGAAATCCTAAGGCTGGTCACTTTTCCATATTCTGGAGTACCCATTCATTTCCATGCCAACCTCAACTTTATCACAAGTAACACTATTCCCAATGCCATGAGAGGAGAGTACCCTATCTCCTCCCCGATCCATGGTTTGCTAGGCTAAATAAGCAACGTCCTAATCCTTCTGATGAAAACCGGCCTCCTGTTCTCTTGTTTACCCTGGCATAAATAGCTCCAAGCTGAAGACTTTTCAAGAGATGAGGAGTCAGGCGGAAGCTTGAGGGGTTGATGACAATGACCCTGAGAACGGATCATGGAAATGCTGAGCTGCGGCTGACCTTGGATTCTCACACCCAGCACGGAAGGGCTGATGGTGCAGGTATAAACTGAGCCAAACCCCCCCATTTTTCTTGTATCTACATCATGCAATTTAGTGGCATGGGATGTTTTAGGAAGGCACAGATGTAAATGGGACTGAGGTCAGAGCAACATAGCCTTGGTGGATAAGAGATACAGAGGGCTGGAGACAGCCCACGGCTTAGCAGGGTCTGAGCATCTCTGCTTGCGCCGTCTGGGACAGATGGTGAGGGCAGGACGCCTCCATGTGTGCTAACACTCTCCCATGCAGGCTTGTGTGTTCATCACAGCCCCTCAAGAGCAGGGTGTGCTGCCAGACACCTGAATTTTGGTGTGGGCTCAGTAACTTGATGTTCATGCCTGTGCACTCCCGCTAGCTCACGTTCCTGTCGATGCTCTGTGCTTGTGGTACCCATTGCAAGAACCTTTGCCAGGCCCGCCGATGCTGAGGTCCCTTGCTCTTCCTTGAAAGCTTCCAGGTTTTATCATCTGCCGCTCAAGCAAATCACTCCCAGAGTTTCAACAGAGACATGATGCAATTTCATCACAGCGGGGACAGCTTCGGTATTTGAGTCAGGATAGCATCAGTGAAACAGCAGGATCTAGAGAGAAGGAGGCAGGGGGTCTGTGAGCGAAACACCAGTGGCGTGGGTGCCATGAGCAAGTCAGCGGCGCCTGCTCTGCCCCCCCGGCCTGTCCCCGCACTGGGTTTTCAGGGGAAGAACGGAGGAAAGCAGAATGCCTGTGTCAGGGCATTCTCTCAAGCTGGCTCTTCACAATTCTCTGAAGGCTTTTGCTCTCTAATTTGTTTACACTCCATGTGTATTATCATTAACCTCCTAATCTTCCTTAAAGGAATGCTTGGTAATGGTAATATTAATACCGAGTGCTTAACACAGGCCAGGCTGGACCAGGGAATAGTGCTGGGGTTGCATTGCCAAGAGGTTTTAAAAAAGAAAAACATATGTGATCATGTTTTCCAGGCTGTGGCACATCTCTGTGCCGGACACCCAGTGCTACGAGCCAGGGATCCTCGCTGTGTGAGCCGGTGTGCTGGGGCTCTGGAAGTGACATGGGTGGATGCTCACAGCCATTGTCACAGGCATTGGGCTTTACACAAGGAATGTGTCTCAGTGGATTTGCTGGTGGCAAAACCCTGAGGATGAATCAGAATGTTACAGGAGGCCCTGTCAAGAAATGTGGTAATGAAAAAATTAGCCTACACATGAAAAAGTAAATCTGAGGTTGGTGTTTAAAACAAGCTTCGTGAATAATGTCAGAGTTGCTCATAAACCCTCATATGGCTGAAGTCTCAATGAGACTGCTGAATTGCAAGTACCTGTTTTGTGGTCTTGGAGGTGTTGTTGAGAATCACACAAAAATACACTGCAAATATCCTTATAAAATATTTATTGAATAAATGCACTGTAGTGTTACTGAAGGCACTTGTGTACCAAGTAAATATTTTTCCAAAATATTAAAATATTTTATTTTTCCATGCTACTTTGTTTCAAAGAGCTCCTCTGCTTTAATACTTGCAGTCAACATCATAACCACAATGTTTTAGATTTGCTCCATTTATTGCATTGACAACAAAATATTCCTGTTGGCATAACAAATATATTGTAACGCTGGTGTGCGGGGAGCGTGGCTTAGTTGTGACGTAAGGGGAGGAGATTTACTCTTTGGGTAAGAGAGTACTTAGCTTTTTTTTTTTTTTTTTTCCCTCTTGTGTTTAGGTTATCTGGGGGATGTTAACCAGTGCCAGCTGAAGTATGATGGCAAGCTTTTTTTTCTTGTTAAGAGCTGGGATTCACTTCATTTGGGTGGTTGAAAAGCTTGTGGCTCTGTGGAGGGAATATATAGTTTTCATTAATCCTTTTGCACTAACACAAGTGTATGCAAAAGATTGAAGTACTTTGGGCCGAACGTTTCATATGGTAGATGTCACTATGTCCAAGCTGAACCTGTAAAAGACTTCCATGGCAGCTCTTCTGAAACTTTGAGTATACTGGCTTGCAGCAATGGAAATGCCAAGTCGTTATTCAGCGAGGTTAAGGTATGAGGTAGCTGGTGGAGCAAGAGCACGTAGATGTTTGCTGCTTTAAGACCCTTTTCCTGTGTGCCACCAGGTGTCAGCAGAACCTAAGAAACCGAAAATCACTGCAGTGGATTAAGGCGGTTTTCATTAACGTCTCCTTCCTTAAAGTAAAATAATGATTTTGGCGATAATCGAGATGGTTGTTTTCTTTAGAGTGTATGTATTTGCCTACAAGTGGGATTTGTATCCTTCTCCAGATAGCTGTTTTGTTCAAAAACTGCAGAATACATCAGTTTTTTTGCATATTCACAAGATGATCTGCATTACATTTGTTGAAAACCCTCAGCCTTGCAGAGAAGCTGCAGAGGGAATGAGCAGTAACTGGATTAGAGACACCTAGTGCTACCCGTTAACATAATTTACACTGCCGCGGTGCTGGAGCCAGTATTTTCTCCCCTACCTTTATGGAAGCCTTAGACTCTGGGTTGTCTTTGGTTTAAAGCTTTTGTCAGGATAGATGGCAGTGATTTTGGCACCGCCAATATATATGGCATGGGTTTAAAGGCAGGAGGTGTTTTTTTCCTGAGATAAATTCAATGCTTACAAATACTGTAACCACGCCTTATGGCTGACAAATTACCCGCCTACAAAAACAGGAGCGTGCCCTTTGAATAAAAACAGAATAAGATTGTACTCAAATACATGCATGTAAGTCCTCTGTTAGGGGAGGAGGTTGCCTTTGCTCCAGGTAATCTTCTCTGGACATTTTATTTTCCCTCTGCTTGTGCAGATACATTGCAGTTTAAATTAGGCTACAAATATGTCTTTTGTTGTTGCTTGAGCATTTGTTTGTTTGAGATGCCCTTGCTACTCAGAAGCCAGACACTGTTTGTTGTACAATGGATTTTATTTGCATGTACAGAGAAATAAAAGGCTCATGATACCTGCAAATCAGTTTTCTTTAAGGGCTGGTTTTTGTTTTGCCTGGGTTAGGAGGATACAGAATAGGAATGCAAAGAACAAACGCATTTGTTGTTAATCCTAAAATATATTCACGTTTTAAAAGTTATGATTTCAGGATAATACTTCAAAAGGGCAGTTAGATGGAATATTCTCTGTATGGAGAGTTAATTGCTGTGTTCTTTGGGATGTTTTGTCATGGTCTCACAACGTTGCAGTTTGCTATTCCTGAAGCAGGCGTGTTGTAGGGCAGTGGAGCAGCATGGGCAACAACCTGTGAAGCCCGGCCCAGCCAAGGAACCCCTGGCCAGTGTGGAAAATTTCAAAGCAGCTGATAAAAGTTCTTAAAAAAGCAACCTGACCAAAAAACCCAAACCTGCTAAAATAATTTCTGATATGCTAACACATAGTGAGGTCTTGATGAAAGGGGAGGGAGGCTAGAGCAATGGGGATGTTTATTATTTATTAAAAAGAATAACAATGAAACATTGAAGTTTTAGGGAATTTGTTGGAACACAGCCAGCGGGCTTCATAAACTCAGGTGTCCACTGCAACCATCAAGTAGTTGTCTGCCTGCTGCAAAACTGCCTCTGTGTTTCGGGGGGAAGAGACAGGTGAGAAACTCACTTTTATTTTCTCTAAGTTTAAAGTAGGTAGATTTTGAACATGTCTAACTAAAATTTTTTTGACTGAATTTCCATTTCTCCACCCTGTTTTGGGGAATCCACATGGCTCTGCTATAAAAACAGATTGGAAATATTACGGATGGTAGGAGGAATTGTATATTTTCCATTATGTTCCTTTGTTAAAAGTATATTGAGCTAACCAGAATGTTCCTACAAATAATTATGGTGACATATAATGCATTATTGATTAAAAATCCGTAAAGAAAAATGATCAGAGTATTTATGTCTAGACTAATGTCCTCTGCCTAAGAGAAACTATTGTTGAGAAGTTCATGGACCATGTAGTCATGTGCTGATAAGAAAACCATCTTGAAGAGCAGCACTGTGAATTTTTGCAAGAGTGAAAATGCTGAGATTAAAAATGGAACTGATTATGTTGAACATGGTTTAGGAAAAAGGTTTCAAAATTAGCCCATAAGTTTTGGCTACAACCTCTTAACTTCAACTTCGAAACTTGTTTGCTGTTGTTTGCATTGGTATTTAAAATGTGCCCTGCGTTCACTTGTTTCTTCACCTGTACCAGCTCCAGAAACCTTCCCAGGTGAATAGGATCTCAGGCCAGGAGAAGCAGCACTGCTCCTGATGCAAGTACCACTGTTGATTATCCTCCAATCTACGCTGGAAAAGGCAGAAAGATTTTGCATGTCTTAATACGAGGGCAGTCAATTTTTTTCAAGTATTTCCTAGTTGAAATACTTGTATTTGTAAAGATAAACACAGAATACACTTCATTCCTGTTTTATGCCTAATGCCTCATAGGGAAGGGCCCAGATGCATTGATTTTGAGTACATTTTATCTTGCCTTCCAGTGTCCCTTCTTTCCCCACAATCAAGCTGATCGGCTCCTGTTGCTCTGTAGTGCTGCATCTATTGTAACCCCATGCTGAAAGGTGGACCGATCTCACCGGGGCTCCTGCGTAAGAGCAATTTCCAGTGCAGCTTGCAAAGTGGTTTTTGTGTTTGTTTTGGAAATATTTAGAAAGGTATAAAAATAACATAAAAGGCACTGTGAAGGAAGAAAAGCCACTTACCTTTGCAGTCAAGAATCATTTTGATGCCCCAGTGGGGTAATGAGGAGTAAGGGGAAAGGGAAGCAGCTGGAAGCTCAAGTGGTATCCGTGAGGTTTTTCTTTGGAGGGGACCAAGTGGAGTAAAAGATGCCTCGTGTATGAACTTAATGTTTCTAGACTAATGGCAGCGTGCCCAGTGCTGTCAAGCGTAAAGGCCATAGGAAATGAATTAAATGCACTATAATGGTGTTCCCAGAATGGCTCTTGTAAATAAACTATAAAATACATTGACCCATGGTCTGAAGATCTCTGAAGTGGGATCTGTAGGTTGATCGTCTATTAGTCTCTAAATGTACATGTAGCAAGAATTTGGAGCATCAACATTTTTTTGTGTCTTGCTAGAATGCTAGTTTAATGCAATGCAATCATTTTCAGCAGTCAGACCCCAGCAATAGTACATCTCTGAAGTGTAATATTTGAGCTTTGAGGCCCATCCGCTCTCCCATCTATGCTGCTCTTGTTAAGTCAACAGTTGGGGCTTGATTTTATATCAAGCTTGATTTTATATCAAGCCCCAACCTTACTTTGGACATGTATGCTTCCTATGGAGGCTAAAAATCTGGTGATGGACTGGTGACTCCTCAATGAGGCCAGAGGGATGAGGAAGAACATACACATTCCGACCTTTCATCCCCAGTGTCCTGTACGCTTTCTGCTATTGTTCCCCCATTCAGAAAGCACAGGAGATGCTGATGAAGACCTCTTGGGCCATGGTGTTATTCATATGGTATGATTCTTACTTCTAGCTCTTCTGGCCATCGGATTCAGTTAGTCCAGTTTTCTTGCGTCACCAGCATCTAGGTGAAGTGGAGATTTACTTTATGAGTGTGGGTTGGCAGAGGATTAATTTAAATGAGATGAAAATGTTGCTTCTGATGGGGAGATTCAGAGATGCTGGTGAAACTGCAGCCACTCTTTAGAGTCCTGAAGGAGTTGGCTGATGTAGTTGCCAAGCCACTCTCCATGATATTTGAAAAGTCATGGCAGTCAGGTGAAGTCCCCCATGACTGGAAGAAGGGAAACATTGTGCCCATTTTTAAAAAGGGTAGAAAGGAGGACCCTGGGAATTACCGACCTGTCAGCCTCACCTCTGTGCCTGGCAAGATCATGGAGCACATCCTCCTAGAAGCAATGCTAAAGCACATGGAGGACAGGGAGGTGATTCGAGACAGCCAGCATGGCTTCACCAAGGGCAAGTCCTGCCTGACTAACCTGGTGGCTTTCTATGATGGAGTAACTGCATCAGTGGACAAGGGAAAAGCAATGGATGTCATCTATCTGGACTTCCAAAAAGCCTTCGACACAGTCCCCCACAACATCCTTCTCTCTAAATTGGAGAGATATGGATTTGATGGGTGGACTGTTCGGTGGATAAGGAACTGGTTGGATGGTCGCAACCAGAGGGTAGTGGTCAACGGCTCGATGTCCAAATGGAGACTGGTAACAAGTGGTGTTCCTCAGGGGTCCGTACTGGGACCAGTGCTGTTTAATATTTTCATCAATGACATAGACAGCGAGATCGAGTGCACCCTCAGCAAGTTTGCAGATGACACCAAGCTGAGTGGTGCAGTTGACACGCCTGAGGGACGGGATGTCATCCAAAGGGACCTGGACAGGCTGGAGAGGTGGGCCTGTGCAAACCTCATGAGGTTCAACAAGGCCAAGTGCAAGGTCCTGCACCTGGGTCGGGGCAACCCCCGATATCAATACAGGCTGGGAGATGAGGGGATTGAGAGCAGCCCTGCGGAGAAGGACTTGGGGGTACTGGTGGATGAAAAGCTGGACATGAGCCAGCAGTGTGCGCTTGCAGCCCAGAAGGCCAACCGTATCCTGGGCTGCATCAAAAGAAGCGTGGCCAGCAGGTCGAGGGAGGTGATTCTGCCCCTCTACTCGGCTCTGGTGAGACCCCACCTGGAGTACTGCGTCCAGCTCTGGAGCCCTCAGCACAAGAAGGACATGGAGCTGTTGGAGCGGGTCCAGAAGAGGGCCATGAAAATGATCCGAGGGCTGGAGCACCTCTCCTACGAGGCCAGGCTGAGAGACTTGGGGCTGTTCAGCCTGGAGAAGAGAAGGCTGCGGGGAGACCTTATTGCGGCCTTTCAGTACTTAAAGGAGGCCTATAGGAAAGATGGGGACAGTCTTTTTAGTAAGGCCTGTTGTGACAGGACAAGGGGTAATGGTTTTAAACTAAAGGAAGGGAGATATAGGCTAGATATAAGGAAGAAATATTTTACAATGAGGGTGGTGAAGCACTGGAACAGGTTGCCCAGAGAGGTAGTGGAGGCCCCATCCCTAGAAACATTCAAGGTCAGGTTGGACGGGGCTCTGAGCAACCTGATCTAGTTGATGATGTCCCTGCTCACTGCAGGGGGGTTGGACTAGGTGACCTCTAAAGGTCCCTTCCAACCCAAAGCATTCTATGATTCTATGATTCACTCTTTGTATTCCGGAATTACGCCGTGCCTTTGTCAAATCAGCTTGGGTTATGGGATGTAAGGTATCTCTTGAATCCTCATCGCAGCAGGGTTTCATACAGCATTTCTCTTTGTGATTGGTTTGAGAGTTGCCAACTTTTCTCCTTCCAGCAGAAGATGCATATATATATATATGCATCTGTCACCTCCAGGCAGGGATACTCTGGTACTTTCTTATTAAGAACAACCTTAAAGATTACTTGGCAGTGTCATCTTGTGCTGACTGCATTAGAGATGTGCTCGTATAATAGACATGGGCAGCTCCAGCATGTTTTTGCCTCACACAGTATGCTGAACTCTGTTTTTTTTTTCCTGTTTCCCAGTCTGTTTTGATCAACAAAATCCTCTCTCAAAGAGAATTTACTTCCACCCTTGCTGGAGTCTCCCAAGGTGTATTGCTCAGCGCAGGGATTTCCCTGAAGTTGCATTGCTCATTTTTTGGGACCACTGGCTTCAGCTCACCCGTCTTACTTGCTTCTCAAGGAGAATCCAAAAATGTACTGTATAACATAACATAATATAACAATACTCCAAGAGATTTTGACCTAGACCTATATTCTCACCTATAAAAACACTGTTTACAGAAATACTGAATAGCCTTTTCTGTAACAAAGTGGAATATATGGAATATATTTAGGCCCTTCATGTTTTGCTGTAGCAGCTTCATTTATTGGAGAGCCCATAGGAGCAGTTTTACTTGTTCCTTCACTCCAAAGGCTCCAGAACTTGGTCTCCTTGAGGGATGCAGTGCACATCAAAGTTTGCAACATATCGTTTTGTTTTATAATCATTCTGGTTGTCGCTCACTAAACCCCTAGCGTTGCTCAGGCAGGCTGCCAGCTTTTGACGCCGCATTGTGAGCCGTGCTGGTCCCTTGCGTTCCCAATTCAACAAGACAGATTCAAGGGAGAGATTCAAAATGACTGAGGAAACAGTCACACTTTTTGTATAAAAATGGGTATTTTTTGCATGTTGACTTTCCAAGACAGTTGCATGGGCCCTTACGAGGCTGTGGTCCATGGTGGTGGACCCTGGCTACTAGACAGAGCTGCTCATCAGGGCTGGTTGGGTTGGACTCAGTACTGTGCCAGGACGATACAAGGCTTTGGGATCAGTGCTTAGTCATGTTTGCCTACTGGTGCCTCTTCAGGCATCTCAGTATTGCTCAAATTAGACTTGTGGGCTGAGGGTTATGATGTCTTCATGCAATGAATGATACCTTTAATCTTTATTGGTCTCTCTGGGAAAGCCTTCAGTGCCTAGGAGAGGTCTTACCACACTCTTTAAGGTGGCTGTGGCTTCATCGAGTCTGATCCCTTGCCTCAGCTCTAAGGTGTTGCCTTTTTAATCTCTCCTAGCAGGTCCATGAGAGCTTGAGCAGCTGCAGGAGTGGGGAGTTTGTCACCACCCACAATTGTTAATACTCCTTGTGTTACACAAGGCACGTTTTTTGACAAACCTCTGGGTAGAATGACATAGTTTTTCCTTCTTTTCATTTTTTTTCTCTGTTAATTGGTGCTTGGGTTTACAAGTGTTTGACAAAGGCTCCTATTAGTGAGCACATGTGTGAGCAGCTTTGCTACAACACCTGCAGGAGCTCCAGCTATCAGGAGGAGATGCTCCTGGAAGCAAAATTGAAGAAGGAGAAATGTTAAGTCAGGAGAAATTAACTTTAGATAATTTCTGGATGGTTATGCATACACTTGTATTTCTTTCTAATTCTTCTCTGTTGATCCCACACTGAAACCTAAGCCTTCCTTAGTGCCTGTCCTAGAGAATTCTTGGGGTTACAAGGCTTCTTCCATGCAAATATTTCTTAACTTCACTCACAGACTACTTTTGGTGAATTCCTTGCTTTGGCCGCCAGTACTTTGAATAATATAAACGCTTCTGCTAGATCTTTTTTCCTAAACATGTGCTTATATAAATTCCAGAAATGCAGCATACCAAACCAAAACTGTAGTTAGCTTTCTACTATTTTAACAGTCCCATTAAAATATTAGCTTTCCTTTATCGTAATGCATGCTAATAAGCTGAGGTACGAGAAAGATAACTGTCTTAGCGTTGTTGGGGTTCAGAGCATTTTAAGGCAAAGGTACATCTTGTGAAATAGCATTTACCAGGGCAATCCTGTGACATCCAATGTGGACTTCTTAGAAGTCCTGTTGCTTTCTACTTTCAGGCCTTCTGAAGAGCTGCACAAAGTTTATTAAGCCTTATGCACCAACAAATATATCTTAAATTTGCAAAATGCAGAGACGTTTAACATACACAGTATCTGACAGTGAGAATCAGTAGTAGATCTAATGAGAGAAGGGTCTCCCCTTCTTTCAGTGATCACTTTTTGGGGACTTAACAGTTAGCAGGTTTTTCTCATATGTTGATTTATCTCTCAATTTGTATTGTTAAGCAGATGTAGTTACATTTTAAACATCCTCTTTAATACGAGGGTAAATAATAATTTCTGTGCTCTCCACCTACGATGTAAATCAGAAGTAAGCCCCCTTGTTAGCTGCAGTTTGCATGGGCAAGATCTGGGTCGGGCACAACGAACACGAGGAAGCTGGCTGATCTGAACAGTTGCTCACGTACATATTCAGACCATTACGTCCCACACCTAAGCCTAAGAAAGGTCCTACAGTTTCAAATAACTTTTTACATTGGTCTGACAAAATTCTAATTAATCAGAAAAATAGCATTTTCTTATGAACACACACAGATAATGTTCTTCTGAGTACTTCTTAAATATCTTTGAATGGTAAGTTTAGCGCTAATTCTGACTGCTTTGCACAAGTGATTGCCTCTCTCTATTTGCGGTAACCTCGACACATAAATTTTGTGTGTGTGGGTAATGAGTGTTTTTAAAATAAAGTCCCTTAATTCTGAGGGTAAGAAATTAGGTACTGATAAGTTTACTTGGCTGTGATTTCTATTGCTATGACTCCTGAAGAAAGGGGAATGTACTTGTCTTTTCTCCATTCACTGACCATACCTTAATATTAATCTCGGAGCCTGAAATATTTTGTCTTGTCTCTAAGCAATGTAGCAAATAATTTGTTTTACATGAAACACAATAGAAGGTCCTGCACTTGGGCCACAACAACCCCATGCAACGCTACAGGCTTGAGGATGAGTGGCTGGAAAGCTGCTTGGCAGAGAGGGATCTGGGGGTGTTGATCGACAGCCGACTGAATATGAGGCAGCAGTGTGCCCAGGTGGCCAAGAAGGCCAACAGCATCCTGGCTTGTATCAGAAATAGTGTGGCCAGTAGGACCAGGGAAGTCATCCTTCCCCTGTACTCGGCACTAGTGAGGCCGCACCTCGAGTACTGGGGTCAGTTTTGGGCCCCTCACTACAAGAAGGACATTGAGTTGCTGGAGCGTGTCCAGAGAAGGGCAAGGAAGCTGGTGAAGGGTCTGGAGAACAAGTCTTATGAGGAGCAGCTGAGGGACCTGGGGGTGTTTAGCCTGGAGAAGAGGAGGCTGAGGGGAGACCTTATCGCCCTCTACAACTACCTGAAAGGAGGTTGTAGCGAGGTGGGTGTTGGTCTCTTCTCCCAAGTAGCAAGTGATAGGACAAGAGGAAACGGCCTCAAGTTGTGTCAGAGGAGGTTTAGATTGGATATTAGGAAAAACTTCTTCATGAAGAGGGTTGTCAAATATTGGAACAGGCTGCCCAGGGCAGTGGTGGAGTCCCCATCCCTGGAAGTATTTAAAAGAAGGGTAGACAAGGCGCTTAGGGACATGGTTTAGTAGTGGACAGGTACAGTTGGACTCGATGACCTTAAAGGTCTTTCCAACCAAATGATTCTATGAAGGCAGGGGGGGTGTGTGTTTGATTTTTAGACCAGACTACAAACATCCTGGTAATCAGTGCTGCGTGATCATTGCGGATGAATTAGTTTTGGTTTTGAGAGGGGAGGGTAAAAGCAGAAGAATTATGATTATTGCAGCAAGAATTTAGTGATGAAACCATTGAATTGTGCACTGAATTCTTTAACTATATCAATTATATCTTCTTCTTAGGAATGATTTTTTTTTTCCCTGTTGTGTTTGAAGGTGCTGGAAATGGGCATGCAGGCATTAAAAAGTTTCTGTTCCAACACGGAGCGAATATTAATGGACACCATCCTTGGTCTGGATGAAATTCTTAGCGTCAAGCTTCATTTCAGGTAACCTGTAAGTCTGTCATCTCGTTTCCATGTACTGCTGTAGTCTGAATGACAATTTGTATACTTTTTGTGTTGTTATCAGGTGATTTTTTTCCTAACCTATCCTGACAGCCGTAAGGCAGTCTAAATGCTAATAGAGTTGAAATGCACTAAAAGAGCGTACTGAGACTACGTCAGCTGTTAGGAAGCAATAATTATTTAAGTATTATAAATATTGCATGTCCTTATGAGTTCATTTATTATATTTGGGAAGTGAATCTGTTATGAGATTTTTTTTGAGAAAGAGTTCTGTTTAGTATCTCTTCATAAGTGAGATATATGACCTACTTCCAGAACAGAAATATATTAGCTTAATGGTTCTAATAAACTAATTCAATTTCCATTTCTATTTATTGGGTAAATGAGCAAATGTGAAAAATGAAATTAAATTTGTCTAATTTGTTCCACCATTAATTTTTCAGTTTATATTTAGAGTATTGAATATATTGCATTTTTCTGATTTCTGTTTTGAATGTGTGGGAAAAAATAGGCTATGTCATTTCCCCAGTGTTTTTCAAGAGCAAAAATATTTATTTTAGGGATACACTGAAAAAATAAAAATACTCCTGGAGAAAGGAGCAAGCAAGGAATGTGAAGATGATTTTCAATTGCACCTTTGTTGCTGCTCAAGCTGGAGAATTTAAGAAAGCTTCTATCACATGGTAATGGTTGTCATTCATTTAGCTTGGGTTTTTAAACTTGCATTGAATTGTCATTGGATACAGTTTTACAGTTTCAGTTCTACTTTTGGACATTGTAATGTCAAATTTCAGTATTTTCAATTCAATTTTAGTTGTGAGCAGGTATGTGAAACAATTATTAATTATTTAAATCTTTTTGTTTCAGTAATTTGATATATTTTCCCTTAAGTAATAGCAAGAAATAGGAAATCAAGCCTGTGAATAGATTAAAGACCAAATTTCAGGGTATTATTAATCACCCTCAGTAGCACTAGCAAAAGGGTTTGATTCTGATGACATTGCTCCTGTAACAGGATATTGTTCAGTGAAGATAATCTCTCTCTCTCTGGTCCTTAAGTGACAGCAATAGTTTCATTCACATAGACATACAAAACTTGTTAAGTGCAATTATTCCTTTCCACCAAAATTAAATGTATTGCTATTAAACCTGAGGGTGACTTAGCCTAACCAGAGAAATCATACGAACTGGTCTGTCAATACCTGTGGGGGAATATATATATATATTTATATGTGTGTGTATGTATATATATATATATGTAAAGTAGGGCAAAGAAATACCATCCGTCCCATTGCCTTTCCCCCAGCGTGTTTGCCAGTTTATCTGCTGTTGCCCTGATCTTTCAGGGAGCTGGACTGGTGACCCCCTGGTCTCTCTTCTCTCACAGTAGGAGTAGAAAACCACACATAATGCTTTAGTAGGATAGTAGATAGTAATAAGCAATGAATATGATTTGTAGTTCCACTTCTTATATGTTTTTTTATTGTTAGCATACAATACACTGTTAGTAATTTGCAGCTATATGAACCTAACAATCTGTCAGCTGAGGAAGATTATCGGCATATTGAATAATGGCAGTGCCTGCTGCAGTGTCTAAAGTGGTTCTCCTCTGTACTATGTTATTTTAGTGCAATTTTAATAGTGCAGCATAAATAATGACTACCTAAGAATTACATTTTTTTTCGCTGCGCTGCATTTTTTAGTATGTTATAATTAACTTAAAACCAGGGTGATCAATACGGTGTGTCTTCAGCAGACCATTGCGCTGGTCTGGAGAAGGTATACAGCCCCAAGTCTTCTTTAAAATACTGTTTTTTGAAGATAAGTTAATTCTTTCCTGTGTAGAAAAGAGGAAACCTGTTGCCACACGTATAGAAGTCAGGAAGGTCACTTGCTATGCTGGTATGTCCCGGCAGTGACAGCTTAAACAGCAGCAACAATTACTAAATGGTTCCCTTGCTACTACGGACAAACTTCTAAATGGTGAGGTCACTCCGTGAAGTCACTATCTAGCAATTAAGGGCAATTTGGTTTTTATTTTGTGCTGTGTAACGGTAGTGATCTACCATGCAGTGTATTGGCTGTTTTGTCAGGTGCCAACATCAACTGCCAAGCCAAGGAAAAAGCCACTGGCCTGCAGACCACAGCATGGGATGGCCATGCCAAGGGGCAGATCCGGACCTCCCAGACCCCTGCTGTATTTATAGATTTGCCCAATCCCTACGATATAAGTAGCTTTTGCAGCAGAAAACCAAGAGTGGAAAGCAATTCCCAGAGTAGCAGGTTACCACAGAGAAGCCACTCCCGGGAACCCCATGAGTTGCACATGGCTGGCAGCACCTAGGAACAAAGGTATTTAAGACGGGCTAAAGATGTTTAAAACTGCAAAATTATCAGCAGATGCTTGATCTTAACTGTTAGCAAAAGGGGATCATCAGCTGAACTGTCACTGAAGCTGTGTGTGTCAGACTGAGGACTCTTCTCAGACTGATGAGGAGGTCAGGCTGCTGCAGATATTGAGAGCACTGCTTTTTTTCCTTCAACTTTTCAGGAATGGGAGATGGGTTGGCAAAGTTGTCAGTAGTACAAACGTCCTTAAATCAAATGCTGCCTTCATAGCCCTTCCATCAATGCGTAGCTTGCAATCTCTGAGCAGCATCGATAAATCCGAGTATCAAAGGAACGGGTGTTTGCCCACCAATCCTCATTAGCTGGGAAGGATGCAGGTCAGAGGGATGAGTTATGAAATAAGATGATTTTTCTGCTTCAGTATCTTGGTGAACACTGTTCAACAGAAGGAAATATTCATTTTGTCTGCAGCTCACATGTTCGCTTCACCTCCAAACTCCAGAGAAGCCTCGATCTAATTGCGTGCCATGAGCACTCAGTATTGGTGTAAAAGGGATTGCTGGATGATATAAAATATCTCTCTCTGGTTCTAATTAAAACACTTTTATTGCTTGCCTACTTAGAATAATGGAACACAAGATTTTAGAGGCACCCGAGCCTGTATGTGGCAATGTAAATTATACAGCCAGTCAATGATGTAAATCAGTGCCAGAGCACACTGTTTGTTATGGTCATATTATTGAATGATAAATGCTGTTCTTTTAAGCAAATTCAGTAGTGGAAAAAATAGGTAGGGTTTTGTTCTGAATGACTGTATGAGAAATGACCAGAAAATTAAAATGTAATTGTTCCATAATGCCTCACAAATAATTAGTGACTTTAAATATTTGCAGTATTCTGGAGTTGCTAGTGCTGATGGGATCCGTGACAAAGGAGCAGACAAAGTGATCCCCATGTGTTCAGCAGTGGTGATGAAAAATGTTTGGAAATGTTACTTAAAGAAGGCCACAGCCCAGATGCTCAGAAGTGCCTAACCCTTGGCTGCAGATCACATGCTCAGGTGTGAGGCTTTCCAAAAAGAGTAAGTTTACCTCTTACCTTTTGAAATTATTCATTTCTGTGTTGGCCTTTATTTACCTTTTTTTTTTCTGTTTGGTTTGATGTACAGAGTTTTCCTGCCCTCCTTCCTTAACTTTTGAAATGACAGAGTTACACCTTTAGTACGTGGATAATGTGCGGGGTTGAGGTCACATGCAGGAGCTAAACAACCTTGCCGAAACCTCCTCTGGGAAGCTCGACTCTTTGAAGAGGAGTCTTGTAGAACATAATTGCAGTCTAGTTTTTGTGCTTTCAAAAGGCCTCATCAGCCCATCTCTGTCTTCTGGGAACTTGGCTTGATGCTGTAATTGAATCAAACAGACTCTTAATTAGTTAGATTCTTTTCAGTAAGGATGAGTTATTGGAAAATAGTGATTTGCTTTCTCTGCATGCCAGTGTTGTGCATGAGAACAAAGCTACATAAGTTTTAGACATACTTTTATAACTAAAGTTTCCCCCCTCCACGTTTCATACCTTCCTCCACATTTCATACCTTCCTTGCTTCTTTATTCTTGCAACAAGACCACTGTGCCATGCAAGCAGAATACCAGTTCAACACAATAGCTCTAACAAGGACTTGAAATTATTGAATGATAAATTCTTTTAGATCATGGCCCATATAATTTTTTGCATGGCATGTGATGCACACGCCCCTGGCTATACAACAGAAAATAAAATAATGGTTGTTTTATATTGCAACGCCTATAATTGCAGAGGAAAATTAGTAGTATATAAAAACCTTACTCCTGAATATACATGTATATGTACGGTAGATCAGTGAGCTGCCTTCATGTCCTTATTGTTGACTTTTCCTTTAACAATGCAGCTTCTCATTCGTAACTTTACAGGAATTAATTCATGGCAAAGTAGTGTACTATTCTAATAAAATTATGTTACTGTCTCTGAGCTCTCCTTGTCCTCCTACCAAACAGGTTCAATGCATAAAATATTATTCAAAGGATTATTATATTATCATATTGTCATGGCTCAGATCAAGATGTAGGATCAAATCTCAGCCATGTGGAAGTTTTGAGCTTTGCATACTGTCTAGAGCTGTAGCATCAGTGAGTTTACAGATTTTGATGGAGAATTGAGTCCACGCACCTGAGTCTGCTTTATGCTGGAGAACAACAGAGAAACCCAGAACTTTCATGTTGTAGAGAATACATTTGAAAAATATTTTTTTTTGGTCTTTGGCTACTTGCTGTCTTTCATTTAATATTTTGCCAGAATTCAATTTAGTTCACCCTTTACAGACAGTTTGCCTCAGCATTGTGAAGTGAAGTAACGCAAGTGGTTAGTGTGCCTCATGAAGGAAAACATCCTCGTAAGGGCTTTTAAATCTTCTTTAAACTCAAATTCTAACATTTTTGATAGCGGTGAATTTAGTTCATCTCCCATTTATAAAAACCCAACAAGTTATCCACTTGATCCAAAAACATAGCTCTCTGGGCTGGCTTACATTTGTGAATCCTGATTTCAGTGTCTCATTTTTTCTTCTTGTCTTCCACATGTGACCAGCTCTGATTTCCTTTATTTAAGGAAGAAAAATCAAATTAAGCAACATTTTAAACCATTATTAGATTCCAGAACATTGTTACCTGCAAAGATTCTTAGCCAAAATACTAAAATTTAAAGTAAGTGCCTCTTGCAACCTGATTCCTATAACCAAGTGAGGTCTGAATGCAGTAGAGGTGGAGAGGCTATTGGAGAAATTACCTGGTACGATAAAAGCCTGTTCTTGTTAAAAATGGTGGTCTTGTGGTGGTGCACTTCTTTTCCCTGAGGAAAGCCATTGTAAGAATTAGCGTGGCTGGGATATTCTTTGCTGAATTTTTCAGTTGCTTTTGAAGTTTCTTTAGTGGATGTGGATATTGAGAATGTATCGATCTCAAATGTTAAATAAGACAAAGCGCTTACAAATAAATATGTTGGCAAAGCGATCACATTTCACTCAAATATTCTTGAGAATTACCTGCTAGTAATTAATAGGATTGCATATTCTTACAGTTGGCTTAGGAAGTATTTTAAAAACATTACCGAATATTGGCCATCAGTCTAGGGATGGTACCTGAATTTAATAAATAACCTGCCAGTTTTGCAAATTTTCCTAAAGGGAAAGAGACTGCAGTTATATTTTGCTTGAATTTACCTTACTTCAACTAAAAGGGCTTATTTCAAGGCAGAAAATCAGCAAGGGGACAGTGTGGTTTTTTGCTTTTTGTCTTTTAAAACGAAGCACATCCCCCCGACTGTGCCCATTGCAGCCCAGCGCGTCTGGGGTCAGGCTGCGAGCGGCAGTGGGTTGCTCGAGGCAGGAGCTCATCCACATCCCGAACTGCGCATGTGAAATCACACATCTGGATAATAACCAGAACAGGCTTTACCACACCTCCTATAAATTATATATAAGGTTTGCAGTGAAGTGAAGGCTTAGGATTTATTGTTAATGATTTTCACTGCAAACTCCTAGAAAGTGTCTTTAAACATCCCTGGACAGCACATCCTGTCCTACTCTTAGTGTATGATAAAATAATTTAGGAAATGGAGACCTGATAACTGTACTAAAAATGTTCTATAGATGAGGCAGGTAGCTTCCAAATCAATTCCTAGAAGTGATGTGCAGTCAAATTATTAACTAAAAATGAACACAAATTACTGGTGTTCACACAAATTCATCCATTATTGTATTATAATTAATGTAGAATAATGAACAAAACTTGGAAATATGATTTGCTGCTAACTGCAATGAGGGCAAAGGAAAGCAAATTATTTTGGCAACATCCTTCTGTCTTTCACTGGGCACAAAGGAAGAAGTTACTACGTGAGTTGAAATAGGCTCTGTGGATTGAGTGGCCTTGTGGGTATGTACGACCTTCTAGATAGTAGGCTGGTTGTAAAATTGAGGGTAGAAAGAAATAGTACTTAAAATCAACCTCTTGCTTGACAGCTCTTGAGTGCTTAAACACCATCACATTCATTGCATCCTGTAAAACTACCTCAATTTTTTTTTTTAAATCTAAAAGTAGCAATTAAATTTTTTTATAAAAGTTCAGTGGGTTGCAGAGCCTCCAACAAACACAGCTGAATGTAAATCCTAAAAAAGTTCCCAGTATTAGGATAGTTCCTAATTCTGAGATGCAGTGCGTTGATATTCCATGTGACACAGATTTAAGGTGAAATCTAAGCAAGCAGGCTCAGCGTTGTCTAAGACAAGCCCGCAGCAGGCACGGATTGCAGTAGCATCCCTGGGTTGCGGACGCGGAGGTTTGCCAGCGAAGGAGGGCTCCACGTTGTTTCCCTTCTCCGTGCATCCCATGTGGAGAGTGGGAATTTCAGTAGCTCCAGCTCACCCAGACGGCCCTGCTCAGACACAGGTGAGCATGGCTGGCAGCCGCAGCCCTACAGAGGCAAAGAACTGAAGGGATTTTTTTGGGGGGGAAAAAAAAAGAACAAATGTGTTCAATGGAGTCTTCAAAACTAGTTTTTCATTTTAAGCTGATGCTGCCTAGGAATAACTGCAGTCATGAGGGCTTGGTGGGTTTTTCTGTGGTTTGGGGGGAATCTTTGGTAAAGGAAATTTGCATTCTTGGTGGTAATTAGCAGAACTGAAGTGGCAGATGCTGTCTGTGATGCACCAACAGGACGTGCTGTTCCTTGTGTTTCTAGGTTTCTAGGGTTTTGATTTAATTAATATACTCCTGAAACACGCAATCACCCTACTTTGGATTAATTTAGGATATTCCTTGTAACACAAGAAGTTTACTCTATTTTGATGCTTCTTAAGTTGTGCAGTTGAAGCACGCGAGCAGCACGAGGAACAGCTGCCTTACCTGCTGTCAGGTGATTTTAATCTGGTGAATTTACTGTGCAGATTCTGGTAAGCAGATAATACGATGTTGCTTGTTTAAATATGGTATGCTAATCTCCTGGTATGCTAAACTAGCCTGGCTAGTTTAACACGTGTTTTCAAAGGATGATACGTGATAATTAGTTACCACGATCAGGCATAGGGAGGGTTATAGAAAATCTGGAATAAAAAAATTAATGGGTGAAGGCTAGATTCAGCAAAACAAATTTCTTCCCCCTTTTTAGGAAGAAAGCTGTAATGAAAATTGTTTTATTACATAGAGAAAATAGAGAAAAGCATCCTTTCTGTATTCTTACATTGAACATCTTGTATTAGCCCCCAAATTTTGTTGAGCAACAAGAATAATTTCAAATGCCTAGAAAGAGGTCTGAAGAGATACGAGATGAAAGTGAAGTGAAGCTGCGCCAAGGTTAGGAGGGAAGGAAATGGGTACGGTGAGAGATTGTGTGAAACAAAACAACAAGGCAAAAATACCAGTTTGATTTTTGTATTTTTCCCACGTAGAAATAACTGCATGGTAATGTTTAGCTCTTAATTAGGCCCTATAGAATTAAACTTGTATTTAAAATTACGGAGTATTTGTACTTTCTTCTGGTTTTTGTTATCCATGAAAAGATCCTTAGACTTCCATATTCACGAGCTTTTACCAAAATAATTTAAGATGTACAATGTCATTAAAATTATTACTTAACTATGTGAAAAGAGCAGGATTTTAAGATTTACTTAGTTTTCAGTATGGATTTCTGTTTCAGATACCATTAAGATGTCAAAATGTATTTCAATAAAATCTTCTTGCCTTGTTGAAAAATCTGCTTTTTAAAATAGTACTTATCGCATTATAATCTAGAAAACTGATGTTTTTGTAAGCTCAAATGCAATATTAGCTATTTCATCCTGGAAAATAACAGGTCAATTATAGGTGATAAATTACATTTATGCACATGGCTGATTAACTGTCTCTGGCTCACTGTGCAAAACAGTTGCATAATCATGTACTGGTCAATCTAGTGCACTGACAATTTTAATGGCACTGTTACCAGTGGCAAAGCAAAATCACCATTTGCTTAGAGAGAGCTAGGCATGGCTTAGGCAGGTGTACTCTTCGCTGGGTAAAAAACTGGCTGGATGGCCGAGCCCAGAGAGTTGTGGCGAACGGAGTTAAGTCCAGTTGGTGACCAGTCACAAGCGGTGTTCCCCAGGGCTCAGTGTTGGGGCCAGTCTTGTTTAATATCTTTATCAATGATCTGGATGAGGGGATTGAGTGCGCCCTCAGTAAGTTTGCAGATGACACCAAATTGGGCGGGAATGTTGATCTGCTTGAGGGTAGGAAGGCTCTGCAGAGGGATCTGGACAGGCTGGATCAATGGGCCAAGGTCAATTGTATGAGGTTTAACAAGGCCAAGTGCCGGGTCCTGCACTTCAGTCACAACAACCCCATGCAATGCTACAGGCTTGGGGAAGAGTGGCTGGAAAGCTGCCCAGCAGAAAAGGACCTGGGGGTGCTGGTTGACAGCCGGCTGAACATGAGCCAGCAGTGTGCCCAGGTGGCCAAGGCGGCCAACAGCATCCTGGCTCGTATCAGGAATAGTGTGGCCAGCAGGACCAGGGAAGTGATAATACCCCTGTACTCAGCACTGGTGAGGCCGCACCTTGAATACTGTGTTCAGTTTTGGGCCCCTCAGTACAAACAAAGATGTTGAGGTGGTGGAGCGTGTCCAAAGAAGGGCAACAAAGCTGGTGAAGGGTCTAGAGCACAAGTCTTATGAGGAGCAGTTGAGGGACCTGGGGGTGTTTAGCCTGGAGAAGAGGAGGCTGAAGGGAGACCTTATCACCCTCTACAACTACCTGAAACGAGGTTGTAGCGAGGTGGGTGTTGGTCTCTTCTCCCAAGTAACAAGCGATAGGACAAGAGGAAACAGCCTCAAGTTGTGTCAGGGGAGGTTTAGATTAGATATTAGGAAAAATTTCTTTACTGAAAGAGTGGTCAAGCATTGGAACAGGCTGCCCACAGAGGTGATGGAGTCACCATCCCTGGAGGTATTAAAAAAAAAAGGTGTAGATGTGGCACTTCGGGACATGATTTAGTAGGCATGGTGGTGTTGGGTTGATGGTTGGACTAGATGATCTTAGAGGTCTTTTCCAGCCTTAATGATTCTATTCTATTCTACATTTTTTGGTAATTGTATAAAAAATTATTTTCTGCTCGTTGCAGTCAAACGTGAAGTCTTTTAATGTTGAAAAAGGAAATAATTTTTAAAAACCACACCAAAAAAGTGCATAAACTAACCTTTGACATCAATCTCTTGAAAAAAGCAAATTCTTAAAGATTTTTAGTCCGATATTTTTGTGCACTTAGAACATTTAGTTTTCCATTTAAATGGAAATTCAGGAATGTATACATCTAGGCAGAAAGCTATTCTGGGAAATGACATTGCTTTTTATCATATATAATACCGTACCAGTTGCTCATACCTGCTGTGTTACCCACTTACCCAGTTAAGCTATCGTTAAAAGTTCTTCACACATTGTAAAGATTTGAAATGTAAGTCACACCGATTTCTGAATATGTATGAATGCAATCTCTGGTGAAAGGAGAGTTTGAAACACTTGTTAATGCAGTATTAAAAAAAAAAAAAAACAAACAAAACCGACTAAATATACCTGATCTGACTTTTTTTTTTTTCTTTTCCAAATGTGATGGAAGCGCTTATAATGCCCTGGTAACAGGAGACCTTATATGTGGAATAACAAATTGCTGCAGAGGAGAGTGCTGCCTACTACTGAAGCATATGCATTTGCAAGCAGATACCTCTTCTTCCAGTCTAACTTCTTAAAAGTCGCAGAGGAAGATCTAATTGCATTAGTAAGGGTTATGCTGTCAAAATTACTTTTGAATTGTTTTTAATGGTTTTCTGCCCTTAGGATGTAGATTGGTAAGGATGTGTTAGAAAGTAGCAAAGCTTTCTATGTATTGTTTCTGTTATTATTTTTATGCTATTGTGTAAAAAGTTACAATTTTAGAGGAGTGTTTTGTTATGTAGGATTTACTCTGTGAATGAGGATGCCCTTAATTTCATTCTGGAGTTAATGAGTGGGAGAGACTCTGTCCAGCTGTGGAGCAAAACCTTTTAGGCCACAAAGAGAATGCTACCGGAGTGTCCAGCAGTGGTACAATTAGCAAAAAAACCCTCTGTATGAACTGGTTTCCAGAATTTGAGTGGGAAAGAGCTCTTTGTGCTAATGCACAATGGCAACAGAAAGTTAAACAGTCAATAATAATTTCATGCCCAGAAATTGGGGAGCAGAAATAGGAGTTACCTTTTGTAGAAAAAAAAAAAATATTTGAATGCATTTCACTCATCGTGGCTTTTAATTCATATTTGGCATGTTTCAAAAAGGTATTTTTAATATGGGTGATCGTGTCTACTTAAAATTAATGTGTGCGCACCATGTTGAATACTGTGGAAAGTCACTGAGATGCTGTCTTATGAGACCCCGTACGTGTGAACGCAACGGGGTGGTGTCGTAAGCATGTCTGTACAAGCACGTACACAAACATACGCTCCAAGTGCAATTCTCCGAGCTTAGATGAGGTGAGGAACTGGGAAATGGTGATGTGGCATTGCTCTTTATTGGCTACCTTTGATACCCAAAGGGAAGTGGGAGCTGCTACAGAAGCACGCCAGGAACAAGGTAGAGGAGTTCAGGTGGGAAACACAGAGTAGGGGCAGTGAATGTAAATTAGCACTGCACCTTCCTAACATGATTTGTTCAGCCCCCTGGAAGATTTAAGAGGAGATAATGAATATTATTTGATTACATTTTCTAGACAATATCCCACTGACTTTGTTTATTAGTTTTGGAATATGATTTGTATTTCCAGCAAAGTGTCTATCCTGCTATGTTAGCACTTGATCATAATCAAAATACAAACCACATAAATTATCATAATAAATATTTACAGCTTATTGTCACTCCTATAAACAAAATGAGGTCAGCCAAAAAAAATTCAATAGCTGTTTGTCTGCAGATGCCACCCTCTAGAAAACAGCTTTAACATATAGACTTTGCAACACAACTGGCGTATTGTTATTGAGAAATTGCACTCAAATGTCTTTGCTAGTGACTAACAATTTCTAAGAAAATTCTTCTTTGAAAGGCGCTAAATTGTGTTAAAGTTATTGAAGAAAAGTTTCTTTGGTATATTATATTTAATGCTAATTAGCATAAGGTTTTTGGAGTGACAAAGGGGGTTGCTTGGGGAAGTTTAATTGGAGTTCTTTCTTGTTTCCTTTGCTATTTGAAACTCTACATGTGAAAAGTATGATTATTTACATTCCTTTTTTTGTGTGCGTGCAAGTCGCCCACCTCGGTGGACAAAAGCCATGAGAGCGAGTCTGTAATTAACTTTTTTGAAGGAATGCATTCCACGAGAAACAAGGATGTGGTGGGCAGCTGGTATTGCCGAGGCTTTTGTGAACCATCCTTGGTAGTCTTACTGAAATTATAGCAGACGAGCAGTTGCATCCTTGCACAGTGGGCTCAGTATCCAGTAACCAAATACAAAGAGAGGAGGCAGAGAGGAGGGGTGGAAAAAAGTCAAAAGTTTTCACTTTTTCATTCTTTCAGCCAAGAGCAATCAGGGTAGGCAGGCCAGCTGCTGTGCTGGGGCACAGCCTTTCCCACTTGCAAAGTACTAAGCACTTGAGTTGAGATAAACTCAACATGTGGCTGAGCATAGGAAATTAAAAATGACAGCTTCATGCCGACAAGTTCAAGAAGTGGCGTTCACACCTCCAGCTGACACGTGTCCCCAGCATACCGGATTTACAGCCTGGCGGAGCTGCGCACCGGCTGTCGTCAGCCCTGAAGGAGCAGCTGCTGTTCACCAGCTCCTTGCGCCAGCTTGAGACCGTGTTGCTCGTGGCCAGCCTGGGCTCTGCTGTAGCGAGGATGTCCGCAGCTCTCTGCGTACGTACTGCAGGTTGTTGCAGCCTTTTCTGCCTGGAGTTGGCACCCAGTCCCTATCACCCAGGATAATGGGAAGGCAGTGACCCCTGGAGATGTGGGTCCTCCAAGAAGCTAAGGAACTGTCTGTAGCCAGGTGGTTCTGGACGCAGCCAGCTCAGATCCTGTGTTGCTTGTTAGCTCTGGAGTGTGATGGGCACTGACATCCCTGTCCTGGCTCCCCCAGAGCTACCCAGCGTGTCTGCTTCAGCAGGCATGCGTGGAGCTAGCAAACATCCCAGCTAGCCAGATGCAGTGCAGATGTTCGCCCTCTGTCACACAGCAGAAGCAAGGTCTTCTCTGGTTGCTCACTTGGGGATCCATACATGTAAGATAACCCATAGAAGAATGGTGATGCTGATGCCTAACTTTTTAAGTATATTTTTATTTCTGGAGTGTGATGTCCATGTTAATAGTAAATAGGTGTTGCTTGTGGCTTTCAGGCACTGGAGTAGGTACCAAATAGAACACAGTGCAGCTAGGGTTTAGGAGTAAGCCATCATCCAAAGTTAAAACTGAATATTATTTACCATTTTAAAAAGGGGAAAATCAAGTTCTAAAAGTAAGCAACTGTGAAATCTTTCAGAAATATGATTCCTCAGTTTGCAGGAGCAATTTACGGCATTTATCTGTGGTGTTACTAGTTGTTAAATTTTCCTTTTCTTCTTTGAAGTCTGACTGTCTTAGCATTGCTCCTCAGAGATGATAAATAAATCTTTGCCTTACAATACAAGGAAGTTACTACAGAGTCTGCAGTACCTTTGTTTTGCTTCTCCATCAAGATGCCTGGAAGTGGACTCCTGTCTTTATAATAGGAAAAAACATTTTGTTTCATGTGTATGCTGTGCTATGCTTCATATTGGTCTTTCCCTATCCTGAAGGTTATTTAGTGATGTTTGGGGGTAAAAGGTGACATAATAATTTATTTTTTTAGAAAAGCTTTTTCTTTGAAGCCTTGCAATATTGTAAAAAAAAAAAAACCCAAACCATATTTTCTTTGAGAAGATACTGACTTCTTGCAGCTGTTACATTGCTCACCATAGTCCTTGTAAGAATGAGTTCCTTTCCTTCTCGACTTTGGGCTTTTTTTGGAAGAGGGGACTGTGTTCTTACAGGAAAAGAACAAGAGTGAATCTCTTCCCTTCGTATTTAGTGTAACTTTTGAGTTGTGCAGTACTTAAAATTTGATAACAAATTGAAAAGTTTCAGTGTAACCTCCAGCTTCTTTTCTGCCTTAAAAGAATTGTGTTCAGTGACTTGATATGTATGCAGTCGTCTTCAAAGTATGCTGTTATGATATGAAATAGCAAATGTGCAATGGAAGAGTTTCCCAGGAAGCTGAATTCTGCTGCAGTCCAAAGTAGGACTTTCATTTTGCAACACAAAAGGTACTGTAAAACATATGAATATTATGACTGAAGTAAGTGAAATAAACATCACTTTTAAAAACATTTACTCATGTTTTTGACTGCAAATACGACTGAATGAAATTGTTTTGTAGGAGCAGTGAATAAAGTTGAACGCAGGTCATTAGGGTGGTAGGCTGGAGCTAAGATTTACATTTGGAAAGCTACTGCCTTTTTGTTTGAAAACAACATCGAAGCTACGAAAGCGCAATAGGCTTTAGTGTTTTTTGGAGACTACCATAAGAAGCCGCATTTTTATTAGTGAGAATGTGCTAAAACCCCTAGCTTTTGATTTGCAGCATGATAGTATAATTATCCTAAGCTTCTTTCTGAGACCTCTGTACTTTATTGATAAGTGCTATGACTTGGTGTTTGCCACGGGGAGTTCCAGCATTAATCCCCTTGTTCAACACAGGAAAGTAACCAATACTTATCTGTAATTATTACTTAGCGTTAAATGTGCAGCACATAATATGTAGTTCCTATATGCAATATTGTATTCAATTACACGTTGCAAAAGGTCCTGATCTATGAAACGGACCCTGCCTTAGTTTCTGGGAGCATGGTTATGAGCTGCTTTCCAGCTGCATTAATTGTGCTTTGGTTTCTGTAGTGATAAAAAATGTTCTTGCTGAAATCAGGCCATGTATAATTTATGTACTGGATTTTGTTTGCAATGACAATGCCGCCAAGCTTTGTTGAGTGTTAAAGTTTTTTCATTAAAAAAAAAGAGGCTGTTTTACATTCTGTATCATTCGAATGATGACATAGATTGAGCTGTAGATAACAGTAGATTTTTCCAAAAAGAACAAAACTATTACTTGCCAAGAACTCTTGTTCTTAGTGCGCAGTGTTGTATGCAGGTAAACCCTCTCCACGCTTCCTCTACCAATCTTAAATTCAGAAATATTTTGGAACACAGGAGCCATTCAGATGTTAGTTCCAGGCCTTTAGAAGCTGTGAATATTAGCTCAAAATTACTTCTCTCTTCCATTTCACCCTCTTGGTTAGGAAGTTAAATGAAAATTATGATTTTAAAACAATGGATTGAAGAAATGAGTGATTTTTTTCTTCATGCTTTGAATATTTATAATTTATACTTTCATTTTCTCTGATTCTAGGAACTGTACTTATTCTCACGTGATCCATCTCAGGAGCTAACTTTTTAAAGAATGTATATACCAAGTGTTATATAACTTGTTCACCAAAAGGGTTGTCAAGCGTGGGGACAGGCTGCCCAGGGAAGTGGTCACCATCCCTGGAGGTATTTAAAAGACATGTAGATGTGGTGCTTAGGGCCATGGTTTAGTGGTGGACTTGGTAGTGTTAGGTTTACGGCTGGACTTGATGATCTTAAGGGTCTTCTCCAACCTAAATGATTCTATGTAATAAATGCCATGAGATTTATCAATACTACAGATAAACTTAGTTTGGATATCAGAAGAATTTGTCTTTTCTTTTCTTGGGAGGGGTTGCAGCCTCTGCAACCACAGTTTCTTTTATATAATTAGAATTTCAAAGAACCAGGTGAGGTATGTAGATTTACAGAGAGAAAGTTTGGGAACAACTGATTGCCCAGCATAGGCGATAAATTGCATCTTTAACTTCTTGTATTGGGTTTGTGTGGCAAGGTTTTGGTAGCGGGGGGGCTACAGGGATGGCTTCTGTGAGAAGCTGCTAGAAGCTTCCCCTATGTCCGATAGAGTCAATGCCAGCCGGCTCCAAGACAGACCTGCCGCTGGCCAAGGCTGAGCCTGTCAGCAACGGTGGTAGTGCCTCTGTGATAACATAGTTAAGAAGGTGGGTGGGGAGGGAACCAACGGGACACAAACTGCAGCTGGAGTGAGGAGTGAGAATATGTAAGAGGAACACCTATGCAGACACCAAGGTCAGTGAAGAAGGAGGGAGAGGAGGTGCTCCAGGCACCAGAGCAGAGATTCCCCTGCAGCCCGTGGTGAAGACCACGGTGAGGCAGGCTGTGCCCCTGCAGCCCATGGAGGTTAACGGTGGAGCAGATATCCACCTGCAGCCTGTGGAGGACCCCACACGAGAGCAGGTGGATGCCTGAAGGAGGCTGTGAGCCCGTGAGAAGCCCACGCTGGAGCAGGTTTGCTGGTAGGACTTGTAACCTTGTGGGAGACCCCTACCGGAGCAGTTTGTTCCTGAAGGACTGCACCCCATGGAAGGGACCCATGTTGGAGCAGTTCGTGAAGAACTGCAGCCCGTGGGAAGGACCCATGTTGACGAAGTTTGTGGAGAACGGTCTCCCGTGGGGGGGACCCCAGGCTGGAGCAGGGGAAGAGTGTGAGGAGTTCTCCCCTGAGGAGGAAGGAGCGACAAAGACGATGTGTGATGAACTGACCACAACCCCCATTCTCCGTCCCCCTGAGCTGCTGTGAGGGGAGGACGTAAATTGGGAGTGAAGCGAGCCTGGGAAGAAGGGAGGGGTGGGGGGAAGGTGTTTTAAGATTTGATTTTACTTCTCATTACCCTACTCAGTTTTGATTGGTAATAAACTAAGCTAATTTCCCCAAATTGAGTCTGCTTTGCCCGTGACAGTAGTTGCTGAGTGATCTCCCTGTCCTTACCTCAACCCACAAGCTTTTTCATTATATTTTCTCTCCTCTGTCCAGTTGAGAAGGGGAGTGATAGAGAGGCTCTGGTGGGCACCTGGCATCCAGTCAGGGTCAAACCACCACACTTCTAAAAAAAAAAATGCGGTAAGTAAATAAAGAATGCTGCTTTCTTTAGAAAGAAGGTCTGCAAAGCAACAACTCCAGGTTTCCTTCTGCAATGAGAAGCGCTCTTTGTTGTGGGGAGCATCACCACCTGAAGGTGCTCATTCCATGGGATAAGCTTTCTGACTCAGTGAGGAAGACTGGCTTGACCATAGCAGGCTCCTCTCTAGCCTGAACTATATAAAAAATTGATTTTTTTCTTAAGTGAGGCAGAAATTATTGCAGTAAATATTTTACATTACTTTGGGATAATCTAAATGGGGAAGCAATTCTAGAAGGGTTTGGAGGTTGTTGGTGTTAACTGGTTCCCAGAAATATGTAATGTCAGGCTTGTGCACAACAAAAGCATATATATATGTACACGCACACAGAGGAAACCACAGATGCCATTTTCAACAGAGAATATGTATTAAAGACTGCCAGTCTATTCTTGACTCATACCATATGCTCTGGTTTTTGCTCAGATGTGTGAGTTATTTGTCGTGCCTGGAGTAGTATTTTAGGAATCAATCTTCTTAATTTTAGATCATTGTCTTTAATCATCGTTTTGGGAAAAATGGCTAAGTAATATACGATTTTGGTCTTAGATGAGCACTTGTGAGGGTGATAGCTTGTATACTGAGATAAACGAACTCCTTCGGGAGTTGGGTTCTGTGACCTTCTGCAGCAGTTCCCCTCGCTCCTCCTCAGCCAGGTCTCCTGGCTGTTCGCTAGTTGCTGTGGTTAACATAAGATACGTCCATTTTTGCAAACGACTGCTTCCTTGGGCTGTCTCACTGTTGAGGGAGGAGGTTCTTTCCCCACCCAGGTAAGCAGGCAAACCAAGGGCCGTCAACAAGGTGGCACCTGTATGTAACTCGCATTGATCTCGGGAAGAGAGATTAAAGGAAAGGTTGTGGCAAAGGGGAAAAGGACTCCAAAGGCAAAATTATTCTAACTATTTCACTTACCTGTGCTATATATTGGAGACAATGACAGGGGCTGTCTCCTCGCACCCTGACAGAAATAGATTGAGTCTGCTCCGAGATGGAAAGGACTTCAGGCTCATCCTATCTGGGCACAGGGGACACACATATAATTTTGTTTTCCAATTAAAACTCTCAATTACATGCATTGTTGTATTTTATAAATGTTCTTGTTGCTCTGCTGCACTCCTGTTCTTGAAATAAAGGTCAGCCAATTACTTATGGAAACCACATAACCACAGACCAGGCGTTTAGGGAAATGGATAGTGAAGATGCAGTGTGTGATCGTCAGTTGCTAAACAGACAAACAAGAAGATGAAATACCACCTTTTGATAATGAAAAGGTTACATTACACTCTGATCAGAAATTGGTTTTTATTTTCCTGTCGGCCAGCAGACATGAAGTAACGTCTGCACCTGAGTATTTTGTTAATTAGATTAACCTTTTCTTCCATAACTTACCCCTTTGTCAGTTCACCGAAAGCTGTCCTCTGCTACTTTTGATGCCTTCTCCTCTTGTTTCTTTCCTTCTTATTTGAACTTTTCTTATATCCAGGCTCTCTTTTCCGGAAATATAACCCCAACACCTTTTGCTGGTTCTCTTGTTCCCCTTCTTCTCTCTGCCATTGAATGGAGCAGATTCCTTTAATGCTTTTCAGCCTGCTTAAATTTTAGTTCAATCTATGTTCTTTGTTATTGTATTACACTTATAACATCTAAAGAAACAGAAATCTCCTTTGTAGGTAAGTTTTAAGCAAGCCTCCCTTTTTAAACGAGCCTTTTTTTCTTCCTGCAGTCAAATTTAAATCAACTCTCTAAAAGTTATCAGGCTTGACTGGGAAGTTACAAGGTACATTTAGAAAGAACTTGATAACGTTTCTTTGGTATATATTCCTTTAAATATATTCATGTTGTAAGTGGAAAAAAGGCTTGGCCTAATATTTCTGATTTGGTTTAAACCCTCAGGTTATCAAAGGCAGAATATTATTGTGGGTGACTGCAACCCTTCTGCACTGGCAGAGGGCTGCCAAAGGGGTGTCTCTGTACATGGGAATGGGGGCCGGGCATGTTGATCCCTAGCAAGAGACTTCATAGAAGGTAGTGAGAAATGAGACTTTTCTGTGAAGAAGTCAAAGGTGCGAGTGGAAGAGAAGTCATGGAGGCTGCAGTCTGGTGAAGTTTCGCTAACTCTGCTGACAGGTCCCTTTGCCCATATTTGAGACAAAAATTGCAAGATTGCGCTAGGATATGCAAATCCAGAATATTAAAGTTTTGTGAATGAACCTTTACAGACATGTTTGTGTATTTTTTAGCATACTGTTTATCCTTTGCCCAATTATTTAGCAATGCTAGACACAATGAGCACATCTGGCACTATATAAGACCAAGACAGAAAAGGTTCCCATGGACTGGTTTCTCTTTTCACCTTGAAGCATGCAAGCTAACGTGATTTGTACGTGTTCTATACAAAAATGTAATTAGGAGTCTTAGCAGGTTTTAATACATCAAGAGAAGTTAGGTTAAAATAACTTGAACAATAATAAATTACTCTGGCATTCTGTACTATGTATTCTAAAAGTGTCTTCCCTCATGTTACCTTTTTTTGTGGTTGTTGCTTGATTTACTTCTTTCTACACTTACTTATTTTTGATTTCTGATAAAGTGGCATGGGCTTCTCTCTCCCCAAGCAGCTGGCTGTTTCAGGCTGGTTGGATGAAACTTTCTTATTAAAATAAAATGTTTTTTTTATTGCTTCCCTGTCTCATCTTTGTTATCTGGTCCATTCTAGAGAGTGAGCACCTACGAGGTGACTGGTGTGCCCCGGAACTGCCATTCCCAGCTTGTCTCCAGGGCTGCCTTCCCTGCTGGCATTTACCAAGCGTGAGCGCTGGTCCACAAGCGGTGGGGTTTTTGGGGGGTGGAGGAGGCAGTTCTTCCGACCAGCCCTGACAGTGCAGAGGAGAGGGAAGCGTGTAATGCTGGTGGATGAGGTGATGATGCTGCCAGTGACCCAATGCTGGGGCTGCAGGTGTCATTATGGCAATTAGCAGATGTCAGGGAAGAGCTGCTGGAAATAATTGTTTGCAGTAATATGTCTTCTCATGCTGCAGTTTTATACCATCTCTGGAAGTTCATTGCAAGTTGTACCACGTACTTTTTGAAAAAGTCTGCCCTAGTTTTCTAAGACTGCAGAAGTTTTCTATTTCTGAAAGGAATTTTTTAGTCCTTCTCATGTGAACTGCTGTCACTTAAAAAGAAACGTGGATCAGGTTTATACATGCTTACTATAGTCAAATATACAATGCTCATATCAGTGTCTGAATTAACAATTACTCCAATGATTTTGGAATGATTGTACAAAAGAACTTAAGTGCTACAGAATGACTTCAGACTTTATAGTTACATATTCTAAAAAAAAAGGGCTATTTAAATGCTTTTTGAAAGAGTGAAGCACCTATATATGAGTCAACCTGTACATATGTGTATTCTATACATTTATATCAGTGAAAAAAACTCAAACAACCCACAGGAGTGAATCTTTTGGATACATTTTTTCCTTTAACTTCATAGCAATTGCAATATGTGTTCTCACTTGTGATTAGGTAAAAAGCTGAGCCAATTTTTTATATCCCTGTCAAAGTAATGTCTGTTATTGCGTGTTTCACTCCACTACTGCTTTTTGTCAACATTTTTATACCTACCAAAGAGCAAATCATTGCATTTGAACATTATTAATAAATCAGCATGACTTGAAGTCAAGAGGTTTCATAGTCTCTGTTACTCAAGTGACTAGTACATCAACATCATAATGCCTTCAGAAAATTTACAACTTTGATTTGGAGTAATGATTTTTTAAAGAATACGGTTTGTACCTCAAACACATAGTTACGGTTCTCAGCGAAGCCTGTATGAGTTGCATCTGTGAACTGGAGAAATGGATTTAAGCCTTGTAACTCACATTAAATCCCAGTTTCAAATGTCTCTCTCATCCTGAGTGGCATTTTTGTTGTTTAAGTTTAATGTGACTTGCAATATATAGCAAATACCAGCTATAAAAGGAACTTCTGTAAAAATTTTGGTGTCCTCATATAGAAAAAAGTCTGTTTTCCCAGTACCCATCATGATAGCTGTGGTCTGTGCCTCTCTCTCTTTGCAGTGTGGTCAAGGGAAGGATGGCAGACCAGGAATTTCAGAAGCACAATAAGCGGAACGTGATTATAATTCCTGACGCTTGCAGACAACGCCTTGCCATTCAGCCACACAGGTACTGCCCCAAAGCAGGACTAGAAACCAAATCGGCATCTTCCTTTTCTTCAAGAGAAAACAACTGATCCAAAATATGGAATATCAGATTATCTGACAGTGTTAGGAACCAGGATCTGGGACATATTTGAGACTAATCAAACACTGGGAGATGCATAATGGCTGCGTTATGAAAATTTTCCAAGATAGGTTTGTTCTGTTCAGAGGCTGTCCTAGAACAATCGCTCACTATATAGTTTGCCAGGCTTATGAAAGCAGTTTATGTTCTACCTGCTACATAGATGAATTTACAAAGTGGTGCATTTCATAGCTTTACAGTTTTCTATTCCTTTTTGCTGGAGAAGGTGGTTCAAGTTTCTGTTTCCTTCACAAACAGACAATGAATTACAGAATCGATAGGTTCCTCTTGTCTGTATAAATTGCTGCATAAAATGTTGTTAACTTGTGAATTTTGTATGCTTAAATATTTGCTTATGTACTAAGCTGTACCAAACTGCAGGTTTTCATTATTAGTAAATAATACTCATTTTGCAGTCATTGACATCAATGAATTTCCAATGTACTAGCAACCGCTTTTCTTGATTAACAAACAATGTCAGAGAAAAAAAAATCGTGTTGGAGAGCTCTTATCAGATCAACTGTATTTTTATTTTAATGCGTTTTTTCACTTTATGCTCCTCACATTTCAAACTGGAAAAGGGGCAGCGCTGAAAACTGTCCAACCGACCTGGCTTTGGAAGCTGCACGCTTTGTTCAAGCCAGTTGCCTACGTCTGTCCCTAGCAGGTGGCAAACCGAGAGACATCTCAGTTTAGGACAGACCAAAATACTCCCTGTTTGTGGTATTCCTTTTTAGTTGAAGGGATGCCTGACTACCAGATGCATGAATTCAGGTGAAATATCACTAGCAATGTTATTTCATGGATTGAATTATCTTCTTGCTCTGTTGTTTGACCCTATGCTGCTATCTGCACGTGACACCAGAAAAATGAGGGAAATTTCTTTTGGGTGTTCCTTCCTAGTTACCCAAAGCTGGTATGAGCTTTGCCTGCACACCAGCCGTGTGTCTAAGAGCATTCCTCGTGCTGCTTTGCAGTTCTGATTGGCCTTTCTGGGTGTGTTTTATCTTGTTTATTGATGATCTGTCCAATCCCGTTTTCTTTAAAGCAAGATGATAGAAAACCAAGAAAAGTAATATGCCTCATCAGTGGAGAATCAGTGTGTGGGGGATAGGGAGTTATGTTGTTTCTAAATCCTGCAGGTTGTCTGATGCTCCAAAATGTGAAGTTGTGCGAGTTATCTTAATGGAAGTATTACAAATATTACAAATATATTAGGGACAACATAAAGAAGGAGACTATGTAGGAAGGGAGTCTCAAGACAAAATGGGACTGCCGTGATGGTGCACCTGGACTCCGCATATGCAGCCAGTAAAATGTGCCTCAGAACCAAGCAACACCTATCTGTTGGAGAGATACCTCATCTTGTCGTAACATCTCCAGTGAATGACTCTAAAGCTTCCCCCTATAATTTTTCCCAGTCTCTAATTGCCATTACACCACTAATGGCAGGGGCAGTTTTATTTCAAGGTTGAATCGGTGCAGTTTTGTTCTGATTCCAGCCACGTGACTTTGCTGGCTCTTTGTGAGATTAAGAACTCCCTTGCTATCAGATACTGTTTCCGTATGTAATTACCTATACACAATGACTGAGTCACCTTTCAACCTCCTTTTTAACAAGCTGAATAAATTGAACTTCAGTTTGTAAGACTATTGAAGGAAATCCCCAGAACCATTTTTTACACATTTAACAATGTCAGGGCAGACATGAGCTGCTCGGGGTGTCATTGATATATTTTCTTCTGTGTATTCCTCCCAGCTAGTGAGTTTGTACACACATTTGGAAAGATATAATATGCCAACTACTCACTTTCAGCAACATCCCCCTTAAGGTATTAAAATATACCTTAAAATAAGGGAAAATTGTGCATTGTTCCACTGCACTTGGAGCTGTGTCTCCATCCCCAGCATTGGATTGACCTTCTCAGTCCTGGGACTCAACCGATGGAAAGCAGTTTGTCTCAACAGGGGAAACAGCGAGCCGCTTCCCTGTGGGACATTAACATCAAAGGCACCATACTAGTGTTTTCATTATTAGTAAATAATACTCATTTTGCAGTCATTGACATCATAATAAACAATGTCAGAGAAAAAAAATTAATGTTGGAGAGCTCTTATCAGATCAACTGTATTTTTATAGTTGTTACATATATATGTTATATATATAGCTTTATAGTTGGCTAGTGTTTCTGGCTTTGCAGAGTTCTGCTAAATGGTAACTGCTGCATTGAGTTTCTGCTTCAGTCACGTTAATCAGTGGGAATAAAACCAACGTTTTGCCATGGTTGAAATTTTGTGGCACATCTCTGGTGGCTGCGCCCTCCCTCTTGCTCTGAGCAGGAAGATGGTGTTTTTGTCAGAGATGGACAATTTTCTGCTCTGGGGAAGACAGTGTCCAAGAACGTAAAAAGTGAAATGCCTTTGAAACAGTGCAGTTGGTGCAAATAACGTATAGGCTGTTTAGCTTTTAGGAGCTTAATTTCCTGAAGAGCTGCCTGCACTGAGCATGTTCTGGTTGGGGCAGAGCTGGACCTTTCCTGTGATTACGGTGGCTCTAGCACCCTGCCATCCAAACTGGAACAGGGAGTCTCCCCTGCGGTTTCAGTGAAACTTTCCAAGCAAGGAGAAGCTGCTGGACATACCACGGAAGGAAGGACCAGGCAGGTAAAGGTCCGTGGCATGGGTCCAAAGATTTCAACACTGCTGGTTGCCCATATGAATAATGATGGAATTTAGTTTTGACTTCTTATGAAAACCTTGAGAGAGTTACACCCACACAAATGTATTGAAAATACTTGGGGATGAAGGGAGGGAGAAAGATGGTAAAATCAAATATTCAAGATACTGGGAAGGGGTAGACCCTGTCTACCCTTTGCCTAAGTCCTCTGTAGTTTCTCAGCCAAAGGCAGGTTTCTTTTTCCTCATTATTTTCTTTGAAGCTCAGTTCTTTTCCTCCAGCTGTCCAGGGCTTGAACCCTGTGTATCGTTCTGAGGTTTCTTCCCCCATTATTAGAAAAGCAACAAAGCTGATCCAGGCAGCAGCACTGCAGAAACTAAGCAACATGAACAAGAGACCGTACAGTAGACAACCAAAAATAACATGCATATATGCAGGCATTGGCAGCAGGTATGAACGAAATTCCTAGTCAAATGTCACAAAGAACAACGTCAACCTTATGGAGCCAACAGAAAGCAAAATCTGTTTCTACTGATACTCCTTAGAGCAACTCTACCTGAGCCCGTTATTAATCCTCATGAGCATCCTGAGTTTTTAGTCTCTCAGTCTTCAGCTGTCTTCCTGCAAAAGATGATTTGCATCTCAAACTAGCAGGGACTTGCAACTACAGAGCAGTCATCTTACAACAAGATACTGCTCTGGGGAGGAATTGCAATGACTGCAGCTTTACTCTAACAGAAGAGCATGGGCTTTGGATTTGGGAAGAGGTGGGGAGACTGGAAGAAAGGAGAAAACCATACGGGGAGAATGTTAACCTTCAGAGCATGTTGTGTGGAGTTTTCTGATCTTGCAGAAACTCTGATGTAAGTCTGACTTCTGTGCCTGAAAAGAACTATTTTAAAAGTGGTGCCTCATGTTACAACCTGGCAAGGTATAAACATATCAGTAGAAGTTTCAGGGTCAGAAAAAAGAGTGGAAACCACATTTGTGCTGTCACTTGAGACTGACTGTAAGCTCATGTACCCTCTCGGTAGCTCCAAGGGGCCAGTGGGGCTGTGGTGGTACCATGCCTGCCTCTCTGGGAGTGCAGGGGGAAGCTGTGGGGTGGCAGAGTTAATGTGGGGCTGGATCAGGTTTCTGAATCGACACACAACCTTCACTTTTTTCTTGTTTGCTGTCTCCAATGTCTTCATTTTGATCACTCCAAACCCGGGCAGCTCTCATTTCTCTATCAGCAGAGACAGTAGACTTTGTGAGCAAGAGATGCTCTGCAGAGGGGAAAGTCCTTTGCCTGCCAGCAGAGCTAATAAACTAATAAAACTGTTATTACTGTCTCAGTAATAAAAACGATATGGCTTGTTAGCTGTTAAAATTGCATGCTACAAAATTTATACGAGCCCATATAGTTGGGGTGTTATTAAAAGGCAGGGTTTGTTCTGTGTGTAATCCCTCCTGGTACCAGGGCTTGGTTCAGCTCTGCTAACTCCACCATGAGTCTTTCCTGTACCCCCAGCTGCACCCAAAAGGGAAACAAGAAAGCCCACTGATGGTAACCTGCCCTCCTTAACAGCCGACTGCCTTGCAAGCTGAGCTCAGATGAAGACTGTAGGATTTGGCCCTTGCTCTCAGAGCAGCTGCTACAATGCTCATATGAACAGCTACGGTCAGGGAGGGAGACGGTCACTGACACTCTGGCATCAAGCTGTGCTGGGGCACCTTCAGACAGCTTTGCTGCGCTTCTAATTATCTCCTGTGAAGAGGTGGTGGGGTCAAAAGTGAAAGATTTCTGGGGGCAGAGGAAGGGATGGAAGCATGCAGCCATACACTACAAGAAAGCAAGCAAGCACAGGGCAGGGTGTCCAACACTGTGCTCAGTCCTGACAAGCGACAATAAAATAATCTTCAAAGAGACAGGCTGACAGGGCCCTTACCTACGGTGTTCAAACTGCAGCAGGCAAAGCGAAATGAGGTTTCATAGGAGACATACGTGTAGGTAGGGACTTAAGCAAGGAACCGATCCAATTCTGCTGAGGGGCTCAGCTCAAGCCTCCAAACTCTGCAGTGGGTTTGCCGTACAGAAAGGCGCCTTCTGAAGAGCACGAGTGAAATCTCAACCCTGTTAAAATCCAGGGAGGTTTTGCCACTCCTAATAGGATCTCGGAGTTCATTCCAGGTTTCTCCACAACAGGGACACTGCCTGTCTGCAGGGGAATACAACAAAAGTGAACTCACAGCTCAAACCTCTTCTATACAGCGGCGGCTATGAAATAGAGCAGAGAGGATTAAAGATCAGCAGCATTAACTCTAGGTAACTTTAACGAGCTCTGTTAATTCTAGAAACAGTGAGGAGCTCAGCATTGTTCCTTACTGGGGTAGGCAGAATAATGGTGTTCGCAGAAAAAATTAGCACCTTCTCAGACAGGAGGGCAAAAGGCTAAGGAGAACGGCTGTGCATCGCTTTTGCTCTCCCCACCTCTACGTCTAATTCTTATCCACGAAATCTGAAATGGCTTTGAGTTCCCACCATTTTTTTTTTTTAAATGCCAGGCTAATATTTTTCCACCTCTGTTTCTTGACCTTTTGTATTTCTGAGAAGGAAGATGCACTTTTCTAAATTGGGGTGAAAACTGTGCTAACCTGCAGCGTGCACACCTACACCAAACTTTTGGAAACCAGAGGGCAGCTGTGCCGTGCCTAAGTAACCGAGAGCGCCTTGGAGCATTTGGCCCAGGGAACACATCTGATGGGGAAATAATTTCTCCCTTCTCTTCTCTGCTCAGACAGCTTTGGTGTGAAGGATCACCCCTGCATAGCTAGGAGGGTAATCTGTCTTCCAGGGTCTGAGCTAAACATGGGCAGGAGCCTATTGATTTCTATGGGGGCTGGATGGGCTCATAAAGGCACCTTTGTAGGTACAATTTGCTACTCTGAGCCCTGGTCACTGCTTTCAAATACTTGCAATTTCATTAAATCAAGAGTGCTTTCAAAGAGGAGATGGTGTTTGCTAGTTCTGGCCTCTTCTCTGGCTGCATAATCTTGAACAAATCGTGCAGGTCAGAACCTCCCATTTTGTATTTTTTGGTCCATTTTCAGGTGACATCAATGAATTGTTTGACTTTCCAAGGTGTCGAACACCCACAGGGTAAGGCTCCCTTACTTCAAAACCAGGAGAGTATATGCTCACTAGCAGACACTGAGTTTGAAGGACTGTCCTATGTGCTCCATGCTGTAGACATCCTTGGGTTATAATGGTAAGACATGCAAAAAGAGAGCATCCTTTGCAAAGGGACTGTGTGGAGACTCTCTGCTTGGTAGACAGAGATTGCACGCTTTCCAGACAGGGAGACCTGTGTGACGTTAAGGGGTTGAGGTACTACACTGCAACATGGTTGGGAGCAAACTGATGCTCTGGGGGAAAATCTGGGACCCTGCACCCACAGCCAAGGACGTGCTGCAGGAAACAGTGGCATGCCTCCATTGTGCTGTGTGGTGCTTTGCACTGGTGGGAAACTGGGGTGATATGCCTGTGCTACACACAGGCTTTACCCTGTGACAATGGCCAGAAATTTGCTGCTTCTTGGGCTGGCCAAGGAGAGGAGGGACAAGCTTCAAAGTCCAGCAGCTGAGGTGAGGGCATCTGCACCCCCTTTTCAAGCAACGTACGTGTGGAAGAGGGTTTGAAGGAGTGTGGCAGCTGCTGACAGAAGAAAACTGTCCCTGCAGGATTGAAAGAAATGTCTCTATTTTAGCTTATCTTAGTGGGTCAACCTTGCTGGAAGAAGCCAGCTGAGAGATCTCACAGGTGTTACTCCTCCAGAATAAGTAAGCAGGCCTCTGCCCTAGAGCAGCAGCACCAGAGAGGGACCTTGGCTTCTGAAGACTTGTAGCTAGTTTTTAGCCCTTTTGGGTCATAGAGGTGTTGCTACAGCTCTCCCCCCGCCCCATGAAAACAGTCATGCCATTTCACAGCTTTCATGTGTTAGCCAGAACTAAGAATCTCCCAGCTTTCTTATATCACTCATCAGTGAAATGGGCATTAAATATATAAACACACACAGCTGTGGCAGCTCTTGTTTCCATACGCTTGCAAGTAGCATGTCTGGTGGCTGCTGTAGGTGCTCTTACTAGGAGATGAGACAAGTTCCTCTAGTCTGCACAAGCTGCCCCTTGGCTAGGGGATCTCTGTGTCTTGGCTTTCCAGGGGGTGAAGGGTGCTGTCAGCTTAGGAGATGCCCCCAGAAGCTCTGGAGCAGAAGGTGAGTTTGCTCCTTAGTGAGTAGCTGCTGCAAAGCGTGCTGTGTGCTGCAGGCTCCTTGGAGAGGGAAGCTGGAGGAAACCTTTTGTGTTTGAACTCAATGCTAAGGCTTGACTTACGTGGCACTGGGAGAGTGGCCTCATCTGCCTTGCTGGGCACTGAAACCATGCAGACCTTCTCCTCTGTGTTGTGTTCGGGTAACTGGGGACAGGTGGGAGTTGCATTGATAAGAGGGCTCCTGGAGCATGAACTGTCCTGACTTGCAGTAGACATCGGGTTTGCAAACGTGTCCGTGGGATTGGAAACTTTGCTGGATTCAAGGTTAGCGTTAGCTAACACTTATGCAAGGCTACTGAGTCTCGGAGGGAAAGCCCTTTGAAAATGGTTGCACTTTAAATGTGACTGTGGATATGGCTCTGTGTGTGTAATTGTTCCAGAATATGAGCGTGGTTTTGACAGCTCAGTGTTGTATTGAAAAGAACTGCAGCATGTGTATTATAGCTGGTTAGAAAATGTAGTAAATTTTATAGCTTATCTTATGAAGTTATAACTGTTCTACTCAGGGGATAGGGCTGTAACTCTCTGACTTATGATACAGACTCATATGAAATTTTTCTAGAGACCTGGTACGACATTCTCTGTTCTGTGTTGGATAAAAAGACAGCTGTAAGCAAACCTGTGCAAGCGACAAACAAGACATACCTCGTTTCAGGTGGGCACGTGGAGATAAAAACCGAGACCACCCAAGAAAAGAAGCAAAAGTAACACTTACTCCAATGTTGTTCTTCTGGTGAAAATCCGCCTGTGTGTAAATGGTTACTATGCAGTCCCTGTGTGACCCCCAGCCCTGTATTTGAGGTGCATCTTGGCAGTGAGGATGCAGGTATGCTATGGCTGAGGGTAATACAGCAGTGTTTCCAGCCTGTGCTCCATCAAGCTGGAGTAAGGGCTCTGGAGTTTGCCTGTGAAGCTATGTAAAACAACAGCTTCAATGGCGTTTTTGATTACTGAGTGGGGAGGAATGGCTGTAAAATATTCAGAGGACTGATGGTAAAGCAAAAAATACATGCTCTGCTGCTGGAGGGCTTTAGGCAGTTACCAGAGAATGGTAGGAGATCCTTGGTTTTAGTTTCTTGGTGTTAATCTTTTAGGATTTGCTGAGGTACCAGTCATTGTACAGGTGTTGGCAACTTGTCTGGCATGGTTAATGCACTTTACACTCTTTACCATCAAAATCTCACTAAACTTGTATGAAGTTAGTAGTATGAGGGTTACTTGCAATTAAAAAAAAAAAAAAGAGAACATGCCTTAGCAATGGGAATAAGAAATGAGTGGAAATGAGGTACCAAGCAAACTGAGATTTTTTTTTTTTTTGAACAGATAGAAAAGGCTTTTGGGAATTTTGGAAGTTCAAATCTTTCCATGTGGGAAAAATTTATCTCCTTTTACTAAGAAAAAAACAAACCCCAAACCAGAAAACCCAGTGTGAACCTCCTGCCCTGCTGCATGGGCTGGCCTTAATCAGACAAGTCCTTTGCAGGTGTCCTCCCACTCATGTCAGCAGGGAAAAGCCTGCAGCTCCCCGCAGCTCGGGAGAGCGTATTGGCCCCCGTGTTTGAATCCGTCTCAATTCAGCCAGGCCCGCTATGGATTTAGCTTTAAGCATGTGCTTCAAGTCCCATTGAGGCTTCATATTGGCATGAGTGTAAGTACTGCTGGGATTTTAGCTTATGATAAAATTGGTGCTGGAGTGCCTGGCCACACAAGTGCGTTTGAATTGTGGCTTCTGAAAGAGCATGTTTATATAATGCAATAACCTGAGTTATGAAGGAAGGGGATGTAATATTTATCTGGGTACTGCAGGGGTCAGGTTAATCTTTGTGCATCCTTAAATTCTTTTATGAATCTTTGCAGGACTTTGGGCTCAAAGACCCCTGTGCTCAGACTGTGAGAGTGCTGCCATGTGAAGACAATCATCCATAAAATCTTTTTATTAATGTTAGGCAGGGATTTCATATCAGAAAATGATGCATTTAGAAAAGTAACAGAAAACCTACATTTATGCAGCACAGCAGTTCTGAAGTAAGCAGGTAGTCTAGACACCTACAGCAGTTATGTAAGGATGCATTGAGGACTCAACATTTCACAAAACAATGAAATATGTATATTAAAGCATTAATATATAATGTTAGCCATTTAGTTGCCTTGCAATGGAAAATAAACCGCAAGAAGGCATCTTGTAGGAAAAACATCAGGGTAGACCTGCAATTTACATTACACGTAAGGCTTTGTTGGTATAAAAAGGCGTTAGCTAGGAGAAGCAATTCTCAGGGTCTCTTCTAGTTTTACAACCATACATATTTAAACCATATATTGTACCCTGGGATAAACCCACAACAACTTATTTGTGTGTATTCACACCAGCTATGAAAGTCATGTTCAGAGGCCCGTTGCTGGCCTCCTGAAGGCAAAATTACACTCGTTTTCAGAGCTGTTGGCTCCATGAGCACGCGTGGCTGCTCAGCAGCCGAAAATGAAGATGCTTTAGCGGGATGCTGATATTCCAACTGCTGAGTAGTAACTGAAGCCAGTGGGGTTACTCCTGTGAATGACTGCTCCCTGCGTGAAGCTTTGGGCAGGGAAGGCTGAGCAGTTTGTCTCTGTCCTTTATAAGACACCAGCTGTAGCATAAACTAAGCTTCATCCCAAGCGTAGGCACCTCTTCAGGTACTGTCGTGAAAACATGCCACGTTTGGAACGAAATACCTTAAGCTGCTGCGGCCTCCTCCCCTCCAAATGGCAGAGAAAGTGACTGGGGAAAATACAGGGCTTCTTGCTTGTTTTTGCTTTACTGGTGATTCACAACCAAGATTTGTCAAGAAAGACTAAGAGAAAGCTGGTAAAATTAATTGGTATCTGTGGCACTCGCTTTGTCCTGAAATTAGATCTCTGATTTAAAAAGCAGTGGGTTAGATTTAGGCTACTGGCATTGAAAATAATGTTTTCTTTTGTCCTAGGCATATAAATAAGAGAAGAGCCTTTGCTGCATATTGTTATTAAATATAGGATCCCATCCCTGCAGTCTTCAGGGGATTCAAAGTCCAGATCTAATTTTTGCAGTATTGACCCATATCTAATGCCAATTCCTGTCACTTGCTCACTTTCCCCAGTAGCGATGGGGGGGGAGAGTAATGAAATATTAAATGTTCTATTATGTTTTGGGCAGCCTAGGGTTTTTTAAATTTCTGGTTTTTTTAAACATTGATTCAGTTCAAAACCATCAAGGGCTACTGCCTGTGTCATATATCTAGTGACACATGTGTGAGCACCACACACAAACAGCTGTCCTCACAGCTGTCCCCACGTGAAGAGCACGGAGAAATTGTGAGCTGAGACCTGCCGTTTTCATTTCGTTTAGATATACTATACACTGAATTGCCTGTTTTATGCAGAGGTCTGGGAAGAGTTATCCTTTATTTGTTGTTAAACATTACCTTTGTTTCTCAAATTAATTTTTGTAAGCATAGTTGTATGTTCGGAATAAGACAGCTGCAGGCTTTAAAGCTGTGATGTTTGGAGGAATCGGGTGCTTTAGCTTGCTCTCCAAATCCCTTCTATATCCCTTTGAAAAGCCAAACATCTAGGGAGAGTTTCATATACACAAGTTACTCTTAACTCCATTAAAAAACAAACACAAAACAAACCCACAAAAAAACCCAAACCACCAGAAAATTTGAATAAAAAGCAATCTCTCTTTTTGGCTTTGAAAATCCACTCTGTAAGCAGTTAGGAAGAATAGCAGCCTCTTAAATAGATCTTTTCTCAGTAGGTCCTGAAATGCTATGTGAAAAAAGTTCAATGTCATCAACTTTTTCTTTTTTTAGGTAGAGAAACTGAGGCAGTACAACTTCTTCACCTGCTGGTTGCATGTATTGCTGGCTGCGGGGGCGAGGGATGTGGCGACTGTGGCTATAGGTCACTTGGCCATCAGAAGGGAACTAGCCTGTACATCAGGCCCTACAAACAAGAGTGCTCACTGTCAGTAAATTATTTTGATTTATATTAGCAGTTCTAAATAAAAATAAAATAATTAAAGCCAACCCCTCAATACAGAGAAATGATGGAATTGCTTAACTGCGATACGCTTCTAGTTTTACTGGGGAATGGGTACAATGAAATCTTCTAGGCTACACATCTGTGTGGAATTAGATTAATGCAATGGTGAGTCAGCCCTTAAAATAAATAATTTTGATGAGAGGGAAAACCAGAGTGTATCTTGACTTTTGGCAATGAGTTCTTTTGAAATCGTGGAAGCATTTATATTATTTTATTATTATAGCTCTTGTAAGGTGCTTTTCATCAGTGTTTCAGAGTAAAAGTGTTCTATAAAGTGCTTACACAGACAACTAATATTGATTACAATCAAAGTCTCTCATTTGAAGTTGATTTAAGGCATGCCAAATATGACAAGGGGCTGTTACTCTATGATTGATACACATTTTCCAATGGCCTATAGCTGTTCAAGATATTGCTCTTATAAACAGAGTGCATAAACATTTTATGTGACCCATGGCCACATTCTAGATAACTCGGTATTATTAGTTTATTGTTGTAATAATTTTGTAATAAAGTTGTGTTTGATTTGATATACAAACAGCTTGTCAGTAAACAGGTCTATCCTTTATATGTATGGAGGTATTGGTATATTTTTAATTTCACTTCATAAAACTTCTGAGCTAATGCCATGCATATGTATGTACATTTAAAGCCCAAACGTAGGTTGTGCTTAAAACTGCTGGGTAGACAAATGAGGATTTCAACATTGAATCCTATAGAAGATGACCCTCAGACATAATTAAATCTGGTCTCTCTTACTTGCAGAGCAATGAATAATTCATGGAGTTTAGGCATAATCAGGTTATGTATTTTCTGAAATTCTCAGATGATGTGCAAAGGTTAATTTTTATATTAAAACCAGAAAAGCTTGGATGGTTGTATCTCCAACATGAAAATTCAGGTTGCCTAGGACACCATATTAAAGGGGCAGAAAGGTTCAGGATACGTATACATCCTCTTTACACAGAGTAAAACACATCCTAGTATTTATTCAATCCAACAGAAGTATGGATTTTTTTTTGTCTGAATAACTCATTATTTTCTCCTGAAAAACACGACATACAGTGAGGAGAAAGGGATGGGTCTGGGAGGGAGCTGAAGGGGGAAGGGAGAGTGTGACAGGGAACTGGAACTGAAAAACTGAGAGGTGGCAAACACCCAAGGCGGCAGAAGGAGAAAGAAAGAGAAAATGATAAGGCTGGGAGCAGTAGCAGATGCCTGGCAGGGTTAAAGAAACCCGATGCAGATAAAGAGGAATTAAACTGATCAGCCAGTTGCGTACACGTAGTGAACAAGAATTACAAGGGCTGATAGCGATTTCTTTTTTATTTCCTTGTTGTCTCTCCCCGCCCGCCGCCCCCCTCCCCCCGCCGTGTGCTGCCAGGAGCAGCAGCCAGATGTTTTGGAAAGGCTGCGGCGTGTTTCACCTCTGCATCCCGGGGGGGAGCCCCCGGCCGCATCCCGCGGCAGCCTGGGGGAGCTCTTCACGCGTGGGAAAAACAAAAGCCGGAGGGGCCAGCTGCCCGCTGGGAATGAGTCGTGGCAGGGGGTAATGCCGTAGATCATTACCAGCTATTACAGCAGTACCCGTGTGCTCTTATGTAGTCCATAGACAGAATTACTGACGGATGCCTCTCTTCCCCAGAGTATCTTCACTCATGTTCTGCGCTGCATTTCACCCAGCATCTTGGCTTCCTTTTGTTCTTCTAGCTGCTCTTAAAAATCATATACTTCAGGAACCCTTTTCCACTGCGGATTGGATTTTTGAAAATATTTAAGCGAGTCCCCAGTGGAAGAGGAAGCAGCGAGTTTGCTCAGCTAAACAGCAAATAGATCTTCCTTCTATTAGTAATGCATAATAAACATGAAAGAAATGATTCTTTTTGTTCCAGTGTGTATTATCTCTGGGATACTTGCTTGAAATAAGAGTGCGCTTAGTATCTTAACAAAGGGGAAAATGGGCTTTGCAATAGTAAATCTCAGCGCACACTTGGACAGCTGTTGCCACGTGTGTTACGAAAATCCTGGTTTTCTTTAACATGCCATGCTAATTTGCAGTTGTCCAGCAGCTGTGCCATGAGAGCCACCAGTGCAGCCCAGTCTGGGATCCCCAGCTGTGGATGGGGACCTTAGCCTGAAATTAATCTGGCTTTGTTTGTGCGCAGGAACATACAGGCATTTAATCCTTGGAGGGGGTGGTCCGGCTTTCCTGCACGCTAGCTTTAGAGGGTTCCCTGTTCCGTGCGCAGCTGTCATGAGCAGTAACATGACATCTTTCTTCCTCTGATGCCAAACAGGCCAGGAGTAACAAGAGGCTGCAACTGAGAATGTTTTAACTGTCCAGTTGCCAATATGGTTTTATGTAAATAATTATCTCTCTTTTTTTTTTTTGCTGCCCTTATCAATATGTTGGGTGTGTCCACCACCATCTTCTATTTCAAACGTGATAGTCTTTATTTCTGCCTGCTGACTCTTGCTAACTGAAGCTGGCAGCACCCAGCCATCCACAGAGCGCTTCTCACAGCATATTTGCACTTGATGTATTTGCTCAATTCAGCTGAGGTCTGCAGTGCACGGTCATCCAGGGTCTTTCTTAATTTTCATGAAATGCACCTGTACTGATTCAGTCCATCTTTGACAGCTTCTTATTGAAAACTGGTCTCTCAAATGCCTTTCTGACTGGATAATTTCCTGGGTGTATGTTGGGCTACCAAGGGGTTGAGAAAAGGGAAATGCCTGCTTTGCAGTTTGGCGACTTAATTATTGAAATAGACTTTTTTCATTTCTTATGTCTCTTGGATTACTTTTGGGTCACCTAAAACATTCTGTTTCCTATCACTCTGATGAATCTTTTTATGACAAGACCAGATTCTTGAGCATGTATTGTTATTTGGAGTAAAGCTTACTGTTTTCATCCTGACCAAGCAGAGTTCTATGAGTGTTCAGTGTAGTGCTGGTATCTGGAGAAAAGAGAAGCATTACATGCATTTGTCATGGGCTTTGTTTTTCTGCTCGCTGGGTGAGTGTTTCATGTCAAATACAAAATGCTGCATCGGTTTAGACACGTGGCAGAATGCTCCTCTGTGAGATGGTATGTCCACGTTAGTGTTGCAGTTGCTTCCTTCTGACACAATACCACCATATCTGGTTGGTGGTTAAGCACAGGAACAGGTTGCCCAGAGAGGTAGTGGAGGTCCCATCCCTAGAAACATTCAAGGTCAGGTTGGACGGGGCTCTGAGCAACCTGATCTAGTTGCTGATGTCCCTGCTCACTGCAGGGGGGTTGGACTAGATGACCTCTAAAGGTCCCTTCCAACCCAAAGCATTCTATGATCTATCAAAACCAGTCCCTGGACTTTTTATCTTTTGCACATTGTATATTTCTATAAATACGTTGTATTTTGTAGTTCAAAATACCCAGGATGCTATTACTGAAGTGCAGCACACCCGTTCTCTGAAATCATGGGTCTGAGGCTTGAGGCTGACCCCGAGAAAGGCTTGGTGTTGGCAAATCAGGCTGAACACAGCTCCTGTTCCTGTAAAACTTATTTGGATGACTTGTCATGACGACCACAGGAACCACAGCTCATGCGCTGTCTCCTGCTTTGCATTGCACCTTGTTAACGTTGAAACGTGATAAATACCTTGTTTCGTGAGGTTATCTTTTCCCTTATGGCAGGACTAACAGCAGCCAGCCCAAAACTTGTTTGATTGCTGATGGTGTCATGGCAGGGGGGCTTCGTGCACAGCTTCTCATCCCATGGGAGTGCTTCCAGAGCATCTGCTTAAGCTGTGAGGAAGCAGCGGCTGTGGTGGCAGTCGCAGGATGTGGTGGAGGGCTGCAAGATTGCAGGGTTCCCCAGACCAGCTGCTTGTCAGGGTGTTGTGGGTGTTCTGGAGCCTCGTTGTGCTCTAACGAGCTGTGCTGGAAATGTCTGTCCTTCTTCTTCACAGTCTAATTTAATTAGACAGGAAAATGGCAGTAGGGGCTCGTTTAAAAAAAAAAAACAAACCAAAAACAAACAAAAAACCAAACAAACCCCTCCCCCCCAAAACCACAACCAAACAAAAAACCACAACAGACTGATATTATGAAAGGAGAAACAAGCATTAAGCTGCTTTCTCAAATGTATTTTCAGATATTGGCATTTTACAATAGGCCGGTGTTAGAACTGAAACCTTTCTACAGAGAGGCGATACAGGATAATTCAGTGAATTTCCCGCTGTTGCTAATCCAGGTGGGTGTCAGTCACACGTGTGAAAGTCGTTGCATTGCATTACCCATTTGAGCAATGCTAGTTCATCATCGGGATCGCTTTCACTTTCTACATCTGGCTGTTTGTGCCTGGACCTTCCCTGTCACTTCCCTAGGATTTGGTGTGGTCCTTCTAAGAGTGTGTTTATCGTTATTAGTGACTCTTCTGCCCAAGTGGAAATTCTGTGTTTTAATGGCCTGGTGTATTACTGCCACTGCTTTTCCATGACTAACTGAATCTTTCTCCTGGCACAGCTCAGTGGCTGTAATGAATAAGGCATATAAGGTGTTAGCCTGCCAGGTATCCTGTACTGTTGCAAGCGATCATTTACTGCCTTGCATCTGTGCTGTTACTGCTTTCTACAGCATAAGTGGAACCATAGGGATGGCTGGAGATCAAAACTTTATTTCCCATTACGTGTATGCTGAATAACATTAGCCTAATATCTTGCGCAAACAGGAGAAATTACCTCAAATGGAAATATCATGTAATCTGTTCATATGGGCATATGATAGGGTTATGACAGTAGAAAGAACTGAAAGCTTCCCTGCAGTAGCTTAGCTTTCCTATCAGTAGATGTGTACTATAAATGAGCACGCAGTCAGGGAACATCTTTTCCGTTTCTTTCTGGAGAGCAGTGTTAAATTTCTATTTTGTATCAAATTTTTCTGACTGGCAGGAAATAAATTTCTTCGCTTAGAAAACAAACACATCTCCACTATGGAATTAGGTTATGAAGGTCCAAGATGCAAACACCTTTGAAGGATGAATTAATAAGCTTCCCAGTTGGAATTTTTTTTTTTTTTTTTTTTCCATTTCAATCCTGTTTCTTAGAAAGGCATGTCACAAATACCCCTTTGGCTGCTGTTCTGGGAAGGGGTAGTTGTTCTTTGGCAGGAAAGTGAATGGAAGGGGGGAAAGTGAAGGATATTAAGATTGCAAAGCCAAGAATGCTAAAGGGAGGAAGCTTGTCTTCACAATCCTCGTGTGTGTCACAAAATGTTGTCTTACTAGTTGCGGTCTAATGGAAATGTTTGTCCTGTTCAATGAGTGAGTAACTATTCAATATTCCTTTTTGTTTTCCTCGTTCAGTTGTGATTCAAGGCCTTTCTGTGTTGCATGTCTGTGCCCTGGCAAAAATAAGTTTTCATGGTACCCTATGATGCTGGAGAGAAAGTTGCGCAAATGTTATGTATGCATCTTCAGTGAAAACTTGCAAAACAGCAGAGTCCTGTTTTGCATCCAGGAGGCTTAGGGGCTGCCACTACTTGCTAGATTAGGGTGCTGAGATTTAGATGTCTAGAGTCTTATAAGTTAGAAATTATGCTGAATGTGTTGCACCTAGCAAGAGCAAGTGTTTAACTGTTCCTCTGCCATGTGGGCATCTAGACAGGGGTCAGATGAATCTCCTCCTCCATTTATTAACCAATTTTTGAGTTTAGTTAGCAAGAGGCAACAGAGAAGCTCCTCAGTTATGCAGGAACCTTGCTGAAAAAGAGATATTGATGTAATAAGGGCTGTGGTGTCATGCATATTGTACCTAGGGGGTTTTATCATCTTTTAATGCTGGACTTAAGCTCAGATGCTCATTTAAGTTAAGACTTTTGATCTGGAGAGAATTTTAAAAATTTAAAAAAAAAAAAAAAAAAAAAATCCCCAAACTAAAATAATGGAAAAATCGTGTTGGGTCAGGAGGTTCTTGCCCCTATGGTCATATTGTAACTGAAGAGCTGTTTGAACAACAAATAATGGTAACAGGGTATTGAATCATTATAATTGACTCCAGCTACAGGAAGATAAAACATACTTCCTTCCTGCCGGTAGGTTTCTTAACAATTTATTCGCAGCACAAAGAAGCAGACACTTGGTGGTCCTAAATTCAGCTGCAGACTTTGGACAGGAGTATGTCCAAGTTGTTAGACTCTCATAATATCATAAGCTGTCCCTCCTCTGCATCTTGTCTCCCGCAGTCCTCCCGGAGGTGGGGGTCTGCATTTCCACATGTCACCTGGCGTGGATCTCCATCGGAAGTTGCCCTTTGCTTGTTTGCTCAGTCAGCTTCTGTCTCCATGGCAAGAGTGTCCTTGTGGTCTTCCCCAGGAGCTCGTATCCAGCAGTGCTCCCTCATCGCCCTGGGAGCAGCTGCTCTCTCCTTTGGCTTGCACCATTCATTCACACCTTCCCTCTTGCCAGTCTGGAGCACCCACCTTCCCACTGTCCCCAGCTGCAGCTACCAGCCTTTTGTCTACATACCCCACTCAATGCTGGGGTATGCGACCATGAGCTTTAGCATATAAAGTGTTTGTGAATGATTCCGCCATGTCAGTCATGTCGTCCCCGTCCCCCCCCCCC